>OX419595.1:12872312-13159883 GCA_948473455.1 Teleiodes luculella
CGTTTATAATATTACTAGCGACCCGCCCCGGCTCCGCACGGGAAAATGGTTATTGTGGGTTATCCTTAAGTATATTATGCATGTTTTATACATATAAACCTTCCTCTTGAATCACTCTATCTATTAAAAAAACCGCATCTAAATCCGTTGCGTAGTTTTAAAGATTTAAGCATACATAGGGACATAGGGACAGAGAAAGCGACTTTGTTTTATACTATGTAGTGAAGTTGAATGTATATCAGCTGTCTGATAGTACAGGCACTGACTAATTTGGAGTTAGAGGTTCATGCGTGAGTATATATATTTATTTATTTGGTCTAAATAAATAATTGTACGTACGTTAAAATATAATACAGTCCTCAACAATACAACACACGTTATTGACACCAAAATAAACAGAACACAAGAAAAAAAATCAAAACACATACAAGAGTCAGAAGGCGGCCTTATTGCTAAGGTAGCAATCTCTACCAGGCAACATTACAACAATAAAGGAGTACAGATCATCGTCAGCCGAAAGATTTGAGTCCACTGTTAGACTGTTGGAACATTTGCTCAGTGCCTGTCTAGTGGTTTTTAACTGATCCCAAATATTAAATTGTTTTGCAGGGCTTGACGAAATGAAGTGAAATGAAATGAAAACTTTTTTCGTTTGAAACATGGTACATAAGAAGATGGTAACATTATTGAATAGCGCGTTTCACATATTTCGCCTGAGGCATACGAATGTTTAAGATCAAGAATTTGATTAGTATTATGATTATGTTTATGTCAAAGCTATGCAATATGCAAAGCTATGTGAAAGCTATGCAAATATAGCAAATAATGCTATTGTGTACCTACAACATAGAATCGATTTTTCAGTATCTTATATTGTATGACTTTTAGAAATCAGAAAAGAGGTTGATTAAACAATATCGTAAAATACTATTAGTGAATTTCAGCACGACTTTGTTGACAGTCCTCATCTCAGCCGAAAGACGTCCACTGCTGGACAAAGGCCCCCCCCAAAGGATCTCCACAATGATCGGTCCTGCACTGCCCGCATCCAGCGGCTTCTAGCTAAACTTAAGTGGCAATGGGCTAGGCGCGTAGAACCGAGGGCTGTTGGGGCAGAAAGGTTCTTGAATGGCGGCTGCGTGCCGGAAGACGTAGTGCGGGCCAAGCAGGACCGATCATTGTGGAGATCCTTGGGGGAGGCCTTTATCCAGCACTAGACGTGTTTCAGATGATGATGATGATGTATTATGTACCTACAACTTTAATTATTTGTATTGTGAGTTGTTAGTTTACCCCAATAAATAAAGAAAAAAAAGAAAAAATAAGTGGTCTTCGGACCTTCAGCTACCCTCACGCCCACTCTACTTCTTAGATCATGCAGTGAAGGAGTTTTTATAATAGCTTGTCACGTCACAGAATTTCGACAGTTTCTACGTCTCTGGTCATGATATAATAAAAATGTCATTGTCGCCATGACTTTATAGGGAAAGTTATTTTTGTATGTTTTTCCAGGAATGTTTTTAGTGTATAAAATTAGAACTATTAGTTCGTTTTTAAATTTTTTTAGTTTACTTTCTTCCGCATAAGTAACATGGGTTGTACTATTGCCACACCGCCGAAACAATGTGAGTACCTACATATTGAATAAAATGCAGCCATTAAAAAAACATGGTAGACCCACTGTGGGATGTGATGTGGGCAATGCAATAGTCTCAGGGTGATTTTCGACCAGAGATGTGCTATGGAGCTACGCTGCGAGCATGTGATAGCTAATTCCATAGCATGTGTCTATAGCACGTATCTTTCCATTTAAAAAACATAGCTAAATCCGTTTCCACCAGTGCTAAGCTATGTGCATTAATGAATATGATTGGTGGATATCAAACTAGCACCGTAGCGAAGCGACGCGTTATTTTCTCTATTTTCCTATTATTAAGGTTCTTTGTGTTATGTAAATATGAAAGCTATCGACGCAAAATGTACAAAATAATAAATAATTCTTTATAACAAACTCTCTACTTAACACCAACTTAACTCAACTGTTAAATCTCTTTTTTTTTCTTTATATTCTTTTTTTCTCTTTTTTTTTATTTGTGGATACCTAGAATATCATTATGAATTAAATGGTAATGGGCGGGGCGCATTGGGCGTAGAAATAACAGCCGTAGGGGCAAAAAGCTTCTTGTATGGTTGCCGCGTCGGAAGATAGCGTGGGCAGGCAAGATGGACCGACGATTTGGATGCGAACAGCACATGACCGAAGAGTTCTGTGTCCAGCAGTGGACGTCTTTCAACTAAAATAATGATGGTGAATAATATATTTTGTCTTGATTACAGTGACGGGATGTGCCTACTGCAAGCAGATAACACTGTTTATCGGTTACGCGTTCTGCCAAGTGTGCATAGGGGCCACAGTCATGCTGGCGTTATGCTATTCCGCACATTCGAAAGATTACCACGTAGCCTTCTGTACGCTAGGGGTTGGTATCCCAGATATAACATACATGATCAGGTCAGGTCAGCAACAGATGCATGTAAAGTGTACGTTAACGTCGAGCCGAGGATAATCGTTTAAGTATATTTTCCCGCCCAGAACTCAGTTTCCTGGACCACAATATCAGTAGAAGTGAACTGGTCCTCGGTTGCACAGTTTCACTTTGTGTGACTATTTCCCGTTTAGTTAGGATATTGCAAGCTGAATTTGCTGGCTATTATGGTTTGTTTCATATTGGTCCGGACAAAAGGTCATTGACGCCTGCATATAATGCGCACATTTTTTTCAAACGATACGATAAAACTGTAGGAAATTATCGCAAAATACGTAATTTGGCATACCGTAGTAGAAGGCGGGGTGAGCGTGTGATCTTGCCAGACATTTTGGCGTTACGTTATTTTAATAACTTCAAGAAAAGAAAGAGGTCAATGAACTTTTGTCCGGATTTATATGAAACAGACTATATTACAAGTCAGTCGCTATACTAGTCACGTCAGAAGCCTCAGGTGCTTCAATAATTCTGACACCAGGCTTTGTGAAGTAGGTTAACCTCGAAACCTACACGATGAGTAATGTAAAAAGTATCAGCTTTTTAGCGCTAGAATGTTTTGTCAATATCAATCTGACAAAACATTCTAGCGCTTTGCCAATTGAGCGGGCGATGCGCTGAGTTTTAGAATTGAATTGGATTCAGATAGATAGATAGATAGAACACTTTTATTTTCAACTTGACACTTTAAAGAATAACAAATATATTGGAAAATTACACATTACATTTATAAATAAATAAATAAATAAATATGTGGGACATCTCACACACGGCCATCTGACCCCAAACTAGGCAGAGCCTGTACTATGGGTGTCAGACAGCTGATATACCATACATATATAAATATACAACATCCAGACACAAGGCAAACACAAGTGCTCATCACACGAATGTTTGCCCTGGGCGGGATTCGAACCCGCGACCTTGTGGTTCGTAGGCAGACGTACTACCAACTAGGCTACGAGGCCATAGGTATTTCGATGGGACGTGAGTCGAATCTGAATAAAAATATGAATGAATCTTGTAATGTCTATCGAACTCAACTTCCTTCCGTAAAAGGTTACTAAGGGAACATACCAGGGAATGATCAGCTATGTAATCATGAACAACTGCGATCCCTAGCCCTCCTAACCAAGCATGGTGATTATGGCATCATCTCCGTTCCAAGACCTTTAAACCAAATGAAAGAAGATTCTGCTAGATGCTAGCAGACCCACTAACAAAAGTTATAAGATGATATTATCATTCGTCTTTCAGCTAATATGTTGTTATTTCCCTTTGCGCGACTAATGTCCAAACATGAAAAATTACCAATAGTAGAAAAATGTCCAATCATAAAAACGTCCAATCATAAAAATTACCCTTTCTCTCTCACTCTGTATCTTTCAACGGAAGAGAAATTAAGATAAAGGTTGCCTGAGGTTGCCTGGAAGAAATTGCTACTTAGCAATAAAGCCAGGTGTACATGTAGGCACATGTACACTTTCTTTATTATTTTTTCGTGAATTTTACTGTTCTGATTTATTCTGGTGTGCAATAAAGTATATTCATTCTATTCTATGTCCAAAAACAGAAAATTCAGTTAAATAGGCCGCCCCGATCCGCTCCCCGACCAAACGTGCCCAAGCACTAACAGACGTCCGGATCGGTACGCTCAGTACCGTGACCTTGGTGCCGTCCGGCCAATCACAGACTACTTAGAAGAACGTTAGTAGTCTGTGATTGGCCGGACGGCACCCAAGGTCACGGTACGGAGCGCACCGATCCGGACGTCTGTTAGTGCTTTAATACTTGCAGCGTTACCCCTCTGGATCGCGAACGGGGATACTTACCCCTCTCCCTCAGCCGGCGCCCAATCTCCAGCACTAGATCCTTGGCCTCCGCACACCGTGGTCCAGCAGTTTCGACGGCAAAAAGCGGTTCGGGGCGGCCTATTTGACTAAATTTTCTGTTTTTGGACATTTGTTTTATTTTTTATTTAACAATTCTATACAAAGGGTGTTTTCTCTTGCAGTGGCAGTTACTAATGGCAGAAGGTACACTGATAATGGTATATACCCGATGCAACCCACTGCTCCATCACCACAGACGATCAACTCACATGTTCATTCAGATACTCGGTTTAATTTTCCTCATATCGGGCTCTGTACTCGTATTGTACATAGTGAGTAATGCTGGAGTGGCTTATAAAGTACACGGTTGGATTGGTGAGTATTTCACGTTTTTTATTTGTTTTACACTAGTGACCCGCCCCGGCTTCGCACAGGAAAATGGTTATTGTGGGTATTCCCTAAGTATATTATGCATGTATTATTCATATAAACCTTCCTCTTGAATAACTCTATCTACTAAAAGAAACCGCATCAAAATCCGTTGCGTAGTTTTAAAGATTTAAGCATACATAGGGACATAGGGATATAGGGATAGAGAAAGCGACTTTGTCTTATACTATAACATCTAGATAACCAAAAATATTTAATATTTAAGCTTTTTTGTATACTAAAGTATACATTTATGTCCCCACCGAGGGCCTCGAGCCTACCCTGGAATCAGGGTAAATAGACTTTAGACGACCACGCTGGCCCGGTGAAGGTCAACTGCACACACAACCTTGTTACACAGGTGTAGTTATGCAGTTTTCCATACGATGTTTTCCTTCACAGAAAGAGCGTCAAATAAACGTACAGTAGGCAGCACATGCGGCTAAACATCATGAGCTTAAGAGCGTATTTATTCCGTAGCGGTAGGGATGAATTTCGTAGTGCGAGTGTCCAACCGCATGACGTGCTGGCTTACATTAATTTGAAAGTCGAAAACGCATTGATTAGTGAAGAGGCAAGAATCCGCTAACTTACAAATGAAAGTCAACGACCATTCTGTGTAGGCAAAGACATATTACCAGGTGCAGCTCTTTTCTCTAATTTTTTTAAATCATAATTTATTATTTCTTTGCAGGTGTTGTTTCATTTGTGTTCACGTTAATATCAGCGCTGGCAGGACCTATAGCAGCACTGAAATATCAACAGGTGAAAATCGTCCACGCAATTTTGAGTATACCAACACTTTTACTCTCCACTCTGACATTTTTCACTGGAATTTTGGGCGACAGGTTTAAACAGTACATCGGTTCAAGTATGGTGATAGCTATGATGATAATGAGTACTTGCTACTTAGGGTTTTTGATATTTTGTGTCGTCGTGAGCGTGTTAGAACGATTGAAAATCATGAAAAAACCGCCGGAACCTGGACTGGGAGATTGGATATTTAGCAGTGGCACTTCTACTAGCAAGTAAGTGATTTTTTTTCTATTTTAATTTCTATAATAAATCCTATCTGAAAGCTTATTTTCTTCCTGAAATCAGAATGAATAGGCCTTAGTCGACTGCGCTAGACCAGTGCGGGTTGGTCAATTTCACACACAAGCCTTGAATTATTTTGTAGGTGTGTGCAAATTTCCTCACGATGTTCTATAAAACGTACATAATGAATTCGAAAATGTTTAGGACATTGGTACATGCCAAGGCTTGAACCTGCGAACATCCTAAGGATCTAGCCACTTGGCCACCGACGCTCAAAGTGACCTTGTAAAAATAAAACGTTTCATCACTGGCTTGGACAGGACCTATCCAGGAAACTTGTTTTCTTTACACTTTCCTCCTTCATTACAATTTGTTAGCGACCCCATATGTCGTAAAATAAAGCTTAATATTTCCAAATCTATTCGAAACTTATATTTTTAGGTCCACATCTAAGGGGAATAATACAGCAAAAACTACTTCCAATCCTGCGCCCTCAAAAGTATCTACAAGTAAACCTAATAAACCTAAGTAGTAATATAATGTATTTTACGAATGAAGCTTACCTAAAGTGTGAAACAGCTGGGGACGATATAAAGGCAGTCATAATGGAAAAGATTATGGAAGTATATCAAGAAAATATGGTCGATTTATGCTCAACTTATAATAACGCGGTATCGAAGCTAATATTCATTATTAGCCTAGGGCACAGAATAAATAATAGTACTAGGTACAGAAGGCGCACTCTCTGAGAGCAAACGTGTGAATTTAATTCTAGCTACCACGCCACTAACGTTCAAATTACATTGAACGCGTCGAACGTGACCCTGGCTATAATAGCCTACCGTTTATCGTTGCGCTGGTATTAATACAAAATGCACCTTAAGACCGCGCCGCGCGAGTCCGTATTACCACAGAATAAATAATAGCGTCGTCACAAGCGCGCGTGTTTTTCCTACTAACTACCCGGCGGCGGCGTAGGTACATTCTGGAGCTCTAGCGCGAAGTGCGCCGGGCCTGCCTAGGGTGTCTACCAGAGGTGTGCTATGAATAGAGCTATGCTGCGAGGATCTAATAGCTAAGCTGTGACACTACGTGATCGTTTCCACTGATGCTATGCTATGTAGCGGTGCTAGTAAGTGCTATAAGGATACGCAACGTGAGCTATACGATGTATTGTTATGAGGGAAGAAGCTAGGGCATATTATAACCATAGCACACCTCCACCGCATCCTTCCATTTAAAAAACATAGCTTAGCTGGATCCATTTCCACCAGTGCTGTGCTATGTGCACCAATGAATATGATTGGTGGATATTAAACGCATCCATAGCAACGCAGCATAGCGCATTTCTGGTGGAAAAGCACCAAGGTACAAATTTGTGTTAAATGCAAAAATTGAAGCGCGCGCATTTGAGTAGAGAGGATTCTCGCGACGTTGTTCTTTATTCGGGTGCCGTGTGACGCATCAGATTAAATTTAATGACGTCCATACCAATACAGTGATCTGAACGCTTTAGTAAATAACACACACGAAAATAATGACAATACGCGTTATGACTGCAAACATGCAAGCATGTCACGTTGAGCCTTAAATTTGCGCCTGTTCTTCGGGTATTGACGGCGGAAATTCCAGATTTTAAAAATAAATACTGTACTTTCCTTGTGTCTGGATGTTGTATATTTATTTACATAAATGTACAAAATCCGGACTCAAGGAAACTACGAGAATTTATAGTGAGAACCGGGGCAAAAATACTGTTACAGTACGTCACAACGTGCTTTAGCTGAAACAGACAGTGGTGAAAACTTCTGTTTCGGTCGGCCACCTGTCTTTACTTCGGCTTAAACAGAGATCGGGGGTGCTATTTATCTATTCTGTGATTGGGGTTAAACCTTTTGTTTTGCTTGGACACTTGTATATATTCGGTTGAAATAGGGACAGGAGCCAAACGTCCTGTTCGTTCTGTAGTTCGACTGAAACAAGAACCAGGAACAAAACTGTTATTTATTTAGACACTTGCCTTTGCTTCGGCTTAAACAGGGTTTGGGGGAACTATTTATCTATTCTGTGATAAGGGCCATACCTTCTGTTTTGGTTGGATACTTGTATTTGTTCGGTTCAAATAGGGACAGGAGCCAAACGTCCTGTTCGTTCTTTACGTCGACTGAAACAGGAACCAGGGACAAAACTGTTAAGTACTTTAGTTAGACACTTGTCTTTGCTTCGGTCAAAACAGGCATCGGGGGTACAATTATCTATTCTGTGTTCAAAGGCCAAGTCCAACCTTCTGTTTTGGTTGGACACTTGTATACGTTCGGTTAAAATAAGGGTATGCGAGGTCATAACAACTTTTTCAACTGCCTGAAAAAGGAACCGGAGACAAAACTGTTGTTTTAGTGATTTGATTTAGCTTGTGTTTACCTGTCTCCACTTCGGTTACACGGACCGTGGCTTAAACCTCGCTGTTTCGGTCGGACACTAAACATGTTTTTTTATCAATTCTCGACAAAATGTATCTTGTAGCTGATAGGACTGTTTTTTTTTTCCTTGGTAGTATGAAAGTTATTGTTTATTGTCTTTGTTTACAAAGACAATGTAAACTGAAATATATCCTTTAACGTATACATACATAGCTCAAAAGTGTCCAGGGAACAAGACATTTTTTTTGTATTATTTTTTTCCGACGAATCATTATGTGTTTGATAGTGGAGAACCTGGAAATTTATACTTCTAAATATATGAATTTATTGTTATAAATATTTGAAATGTCCTTTTTTGGACGCTTTGTGTGAGAGATCTTAGATTTAAAAAAAATAAATGAGCAGTTTGAATAATCATACCTTTTCTTGAGTGTAAATAAAAATACTTACGATAATAACTATATCAGAACGGACTAGTAAATTCAGAATTAATGAATTAAAGTAAATTATAAAAATAATACATTTTCATCAAACAAAATAACAAAAAAAAACCTTTGTTTCTAACATTTGAAAACTTGACGGGTTTGAAAAAAAGAAATTGACAACACGCAACAACAAACAAAAACAACAACAATTTATAATTACTAGATCCCAAGACACCTTTGGGCGGTGTATCATATAATCCTGTCATGGCCACCCCATTTCATAAGATGTAGCCTATTTTATTCTTACAGCAGGGCAACTAGATCGATTTTTTTAGTATACTTACTATTTACAATACTTTTTATACATAACTTTATGTATTGTTTTTATGTATAAAAATAAATATTTTATATTACCTATTGTTGTATTTATTACTATTTTAGTAAAACGTTAAATATTTACGAAAATAAGAAGTATTTAGTTTCTTTTTTTTTAATATTGGCCAATTTAAACAAAAAACAAAAACTACCTAACTGAACCACACAAGAAAATTTCGCATTTAAAACTGCAATTTAATCCTCATCCTTTTTAAACAAGTCTTGCTTGTTTTTTTATTATTAAAATGTCAAAAAACTGCCTCAACCATTATCAAGGACTAACTAAAGTTATTAAAAAGAAAATCTTGATATCTCGCAATATTATCAAAATTTTAAAGTTAAAATATAAAAACCCTTCAAGAAAACTAAACTTTCCAAAGCCCTTAACTAAAGGATACATGGCACAAAATAAATAAAATCAGTGTAAAATAAATAAATATTGATATTATTTCTTCACTTCAAGTTACAGTCGTTTATACCATGTTATAAATATATTTATTTACCTTCAAATCTCCCACGCACACATAGACGTAATACTTACAGGCCAGCTCAAACCTCAAGCAGTACCAACTTAACTACAGGGTCTTACGTCATAATTTTCAAGAATGGTGGAAGTGGTTTTTATGTCACCTAATATTCTGTGCTTACCTGTATCCGTCATGAGGTGACCATTGCGTGACGGGCGACTCTAGCCCATCGATTTAGGAGCATACGGCTGACGGTCCTACTAATGCTTGCTTATCGTGTGGGCTTTGAGGTTAACTCAAAAACCCTGGTGTCAGAATTATAGAACCGCCTTAGGCCCAGTAGTTGCAATATTGTTTTAATCATGCGCGAACTTGACATATTTCTTCGTGTTGTGTGTGCAGGCGCGAAACTTGGTGCGCTATGAACAAGTAATATTCTATCACGGGATCACAGGGGTCATTACTGTAGTGTTGTCTACTACTACTTACTTGACTGCAGCGTTGTCTGACAGCTTCAAACAATTCACTGGTACGGCTCTGGCAAAAGCGGCGGTGATTATCGTGTGTCTGTACTACACATGGTACGTGATATACAGTGGGGTTATAACGATCATTGATAGACGGAAAAGCTGGTTGTTGGCGGTGGAGAATAAAAATAGAATAAACTTCTTTTGGTTCCTAGACGACTCTGAGACAAAGCCCTCTAAACCGAAACACAAACCTAGCGAGTAAGTGTTTGTTTATAGTAAAATAATTGTTAGCTGTTAATTATTTTTGCGAGTTGTTGCACATAAAATCTGTACTTTAGAGAATCTGTCCTTGTACGAACAAAGGTAAATACTAATCCTAATACATGTCTATTTGACCTGTATATAATATGTGAGTAGTTTTGTATATTCCCATTTATAGCCTAAACGCCTGAACGGATTTTAAAAAGTGAGGGGTCGTTTGATATCTATTTTTACCAGGATTATCACAGGCTATATAAAATTGTAAAGCTAACTTCACACATAAACATTTTACTAATTTAATGTTTTATCCCTGAATCGATTTTACTTTCATATTTTTCTAAAATTCACGGAGATATTTTTATTGTTATGATTTTATTAATTACAATAAATTATGAAATATTTTAGTGTGTCTAAAAGCAAACCAACGAAAGGAAGTGAGCCTCAGAAAAACAGTGCGGCTTCACAGAAACCAAGTACCGTTAGTAGTAAAAGTCAACAACCAACAAATACTTCACAATCAAAAGGAAAAGATTCACAAGGAAAAGGAAAAGATTCACAAGGAAAAGGAAAAGATTCACAACCAAAAGGAAATGATTCACAACCAAAAGGAAATGATTCACAAGGGAAAGGAAATGAATCACAGTCAAAAGGGAATGATTCACAGCCAAAAGAAAAACCGGTGGTAATCAAATAAATGGATATTGAATTAAACTATGCTTCAGTATATTTTGTAACTCTATGTAAATCCTTTGTATTTTTTCTTTGTTTTTTTTTTATTAAAAGAATTAAAGAGAAAGAACTGATAGAAGCCATAGTTCACAAATATTGATTTGAAATTTAGAATAAGATCAGTGTATTTCTCGGAAGATGATAAACAAAATAGACCTTAAACACTGCTATTTATGAGATACATAAATGCAATTTTATTAAAATGTAACTTTATGCCTTTTAAGAATAAATTTTAACATTGTGTCTCTCTTTATTTTTGTTCACAAAAGAGGCATCAATACCTAGACTAGCTTTCTAATGGTGAAAGAATTTTTGAAATCGGTTCTGTAGTTTTTGAGTTTATTCATTACAAACATACACACACACACACTCACACAAAATACAAATCTTTCCTCTTTATAATAATAGTATGACAGCGTGTAAAATCAGCGCACAATATTTTTGGGGATAAACCTACCCATTGAATTTGATAATTTTTATTATATTTGTATGATTTGACAGCCGCGGTGATGTGATAATTTTTTTTGTAATTTTTCTGCCAATGTTTCCTGGGAAAATTTATTAAGTTTCATGGGTTGGTTTTACCCTTTAAATATTATGCGCTAAATAAATTTACACCCTATACTACAGGGCTAGAGCTACAGCTTCTATGGCGCTAGGAAGAATTTGAGGTGTTTAAAAGTTCATATTTTTTACTTAGATTGTTTATGGCTATAATATGAAATTACAAAAGTGACTTAATTCGGCCTTACCTGAAAGTATGAAAAAGGTGCAACGAAATTTATTTAATTTGACAGGTTTTTTTTATCGAGGTGTTAATTAATAAATACCTGTTGCGCTTAATGGTCTATTCCGTGCACGTAGTTTGTCCGTGCGTTAACATTATTGTGCTGCTCCCGACACACCATGGAATTTCGCACAATGTGTGCATGCCAACTGGCAACACTTAAATGCCCAGAGCAGAAAAAAAACCCAGAGCCGTAAAAAAAACGTTTAAAAAATAATTTTCCAAACACACATGGATAATTTTTATGAAATGTAGAGTCATGACTGCTGGCTGTCTCTTCACGTGTGTGTTTTATTGAATTGATTTATCATTGTTTTTTAAATTAAATTCGATTAATTATATTTATTACCTACACTTCATGTTGGACTAAAATTCTGTTGGACGCAATTATAGTGTTGGACAAAATTAGTGTTGAACAAAATTCGTGTTGGACAAAATTCATGTTGGACAAAATTCATGTTGGACAAAATTAGTGTTGGACAAAATGCTTCGTCGGACATTTTGTATTTTGAACATTAGTCGCGCAAAGGATTTAAACTATCACAATAATTTTACCATTCTCTATCAGCTAACTTAGAAGGAAGAGAGAAAGTTGCTTAACTTACAATCCCCCAATAGCTGTTAAGCGGTTTTATAAATCTGACACCAGGGTTATTGAGTCGATAACCTTACAAACCTGACCAAAGAAGAAGATGGTGGTTCCATCCATCATTGACAGTCATAAGCATAAGTCCCCGCCGAGTGGCTCGAGTCTACCCTAAAATCAGGATAAATAGACCTTTGTCGAACACGCTGCTGGCCCAGTGCGGGTTGGTCAACTTCACACACAACCCTTGAATTTCTTCGCAGTTGTGAGCAGGTTTCTCACGATGTTATCCTTCACCGTAAGAGCGTCGAATAAACGTAGGTTACTATTAATTACGAAATCGAAAACATATTGGTACGTGCCGAGGTTTGAACCCGCGCACTTCCGAATGGAAGTCAATGGCTCTAGCTACTTGGCCAATGACGCTATTCATCCAGATCTTTTTAAAGCCAGAGTGAACAGGCGACCTCACTTCACCTTTGACCTCATCAGGCTCGCTATGTGAAAAGCGAGCACATCACATGAAAAAAGGTCTAGGCGTTGTCCTAATAGAACGCGATTACGCGATCATCGCAAGTTCGCGCGAATTTACTCGTACGAACGCGAGATCAAACATATTGAAGTCGAATAGGTGTCCTAATAGACGATCGCGCGATAGAACGATTTCTTCATACATTTGACAATCGCGCGATGTATTCGCGTTCTATTAGGACAACGCCTTATGTAATGTTTTCTGCAAGATGTTATTTAAAAACTAATAAAGCTAGGAATAGCATCTATCATCTTCAAGTCCGGTGAAGCTTGATTGGTCGTACCTTTTCGACACAAGCATAGGTCAATTTAATTAAAAAAATAAATCTATCACCACATTTTAGAGAGCGTTATCGATATTCCATTCAGGAGGGTTCAAACCTCGGCACGTACAGTACACGCATGCACACACGACACTTTGGTTATTGCACCGTTCTTATGTCTGTTGAATAAAGGAGAAAATTGCGTTGCGCGGCTTGCGCGTCTTAAGCTTACTTACGTAGAAACTTGTCTGTAGCAAGTTTGCGAGAGCACCAATGCGTTTTTCATTTTCGAATTCTTTTTTTTTACTGGCCTAGCTTGTGTTGACAAAGTACGACGAAAGCTTCACCGGACTTGTTGGTTAAATTCATTTGTACGTTTATTCGTCGCTCTTACGGTGAATGAAAACATCGCCTACGAATAAATTCAAAAGTTGTGTGTGACGTTGACCTACACTGGGCTAGTGTGGTCTACTAAGGTTTGTTCACCCTGAATTCGGACAAAATATTAGCTGTTAACGATCGTCGTTTTAAATGCTCTTTAATTAATATTCGTTATTTTTTACTATACTTATAAAATGTCGCGGGCGTTTTTGTAGGAGCAGAAAACTAAGAAAGGTTAACCAATGAAATGGCCGATAAAAAAAAACTATCGTTCAAAAGTAGAAACGCTTTTTTACAAAGGCGGGGGGGCGAGAAATGAAGCGATTGGTCAGTCGCTACAAGGTTATAAACTACTATGTATTAGGTACTTAAATGATTAAAACACATGCATTATCACTCCGGGCAAATAAAGACACAAACATGGACGAAGCATGTTATTAGTTAGACTAGCTGCCAGCCATAACGATGTACGTACATACATTGACCTTTACATAAGTTCAAAAAAAGTATTTTTCCACATTCGGACCCCTTTTTATGAACTTTCTAGAAGGACATATAAAATTAATAGTAGATGTACGTTCAATGTCTACTCTAGCGTATTTCGAACATTTGTTTTTAATAGAGTAACCCACCCACTCGGTCAGTGTATGATTTAATATTACGTAAACATATTTAAATTCATTTTTTTAATAATCATTTATGAAATATAGAAAATATCACGATTTTCTGTCAATCTATAAGTTTTTTTTATTAGTAGGTATTGAATAAGATTGTAATAGATAAATGATTTGCGAGTGTTAAGTAAGAGCAACAAAAAAGAAAATATTTTAAATGGGCTGAAAAACAAAATGGCCAAAACAAAACTTGAACAAAAATATTACAAAAGGAAACTGTTTCATCAAAATAACTTATTTTTAACTCAACGACATTATTTTGTACCACATTAAACAACCGAGTTCGATCCAAAGAATAATATTTTGTTAGATACAGATTTTTTTCATAATTCTCGCGCACGATTCTATTATTCAATGTTTTCTACAGACGCCATAGTTATTACTCCCAGTTATGACGATTATAATCACAAATCCCCCCCCCCCATCCCCCCTACACTATGCGGAACCAATGATTCAGTCCGTGTAAGGCGTGTGTGCTGCGTGTGAACCGAAGCGATAGATCGCCAGTTTTTACACCAAGCAACTTGCTGCCGATGCAGACGGACTGCTATACAACCGCATTGTAACCACAAAATGTGGTTATCAAGCAGTTTTCACTTCAAGGTTGTTCAAAAATGGTCAGGGATATATATTGACCAATTTAAATTTAATACACAGAAATTGCAGACAATAAACTGCAAAAGCACACAAATGAAGTGTTTCGAAAATTAATGAAAAGGTCTGAACTTAAAAATCTGACGAAAAGGATAACAAGTTTAGATGAAGCAAAAATATACAAATTTTGATTAACGACGAAGTAGTCATAATCATAACTTATAATATTCATATTATGTTCAATTAAAACTTGTTATGGGTATACTTTACATGAAAACTGGTTACAGTCCTGCTTTTCCAGCCCAAATTTCCATATAATAATAAGATTTTAAAATGTTTTTTTTTTCGTTTTCTCGTTTGTAAACTGAATAAATAATGTGTTTAGCTTTAACTACCTATATTGGGTCACCCTGGTATCAGGGTAGGCTCGAGCCCCTCGGTGGGGACATATATGAGCTGTTAACGAACGAACCTATATTGGGTGACGACGACGTGCGACTTTACTATCTCGCAAACTTCATTTCAACCACACTTTGTGGTCGGTCTATATGTGTTATGGAATAAATTAAATGGAGGGCCTATAATATGTGAATTATGATTGTTTATACTGAGTGATACTTTATGTGAAAGGGAAGGTAATGTGATTTGTCATATTGGTCTGTTTTTATATGAAATCGATTATCGTTGTGGGAAACAAACATGTTCTTAGAAATATGATGGCCGATTTAATAATGAACTATTCACGTAATCGTATTAGGTGTCGTATAAGGAGATCAAAGGGATGGTAGAGGGGTAAAATGACGGCCCCGTAGCCTAGTTGGTTGTAGCCTACTTTGAAGTACAGCGTCGCGGATTCGAATCCCGCCCAGAGCAAACTAAAGATGAAATTTAATATAGATACTTATATGATAACTAACAAAATCGACCGTCAATTATTTGTAATTTCACTACACATTCTAGGGGTATTTAAGTAAGTTACTTGTTTGTTTTTATGCTTATTTATTACTTTATTTAAACTTATTAATTTGATGTTAATCAATAATGTCTTAAAAGGTCGATTGATGAGACTGATACATATTGAGATAGTGTTGCCAGGTGTGCGATATTTTAATCAAATCGGCCGGATCTTGGCCTTTCTTAGACTTTTTCTCTATCTAAAGTAAATATGATCTTTAAAAAGAATTTCATGTGTATTAACTACTAGATATTATTTTATATAGAGTTTGGAGGTAATGATATATATTTTCATAATTAATTTATATATTCGCTTAATAATATGATAAAGACGTAACAAAATCTTACTGCCATCTCGTTAACAGCAAAACAAGCTAATTTTTAATGATTATATCTTTTATGTAACAACAAAATTCTGTTATATCTCAAAACGAGCCTGGCAATATAGATGTTATCGCCTCGATATTAAAACAAATTATCACTGGGTGGCATCTTACAGGGGTTATAATTTATTTTTATCACAATAAAGCATCACTTTACAGCGAGTACCTACGTAACTAAACTTGTGTTCCAACACAACTAACAAAAAAAACAAAAGCATTTTTCTTTTTTTTTTCTCAATGACCGCACTAAGGATGTTATAATACTAGGTACCGAGTCCACAATCTACCTGATACAGATACTATCATGGCGGATCCAATAACGCCATAGTTGTATGGATATGTATGATGTGATAATATTGATAATAACAGACGAAGCCTTTAGGGCAGAAATTATAAGTGTAAAAAAACTAATTATAAACACTATGTTGCGGAACTGAATTGTGTTGTTTTTAAAATAATGTTTAGCATCATAATAATATATAGGTAAGTAAGTAAAAACCCCTTGTCATAATTTTGTCAGATTTTCGTTTTGCCTGCACAAAAATAACAAACATATTTCACCAAATGTTTGAACTCATCATCGAGAGCTCCGCTGACGATTTTTTTTTAACGTGATAAATTAAAGCCGAAAATTCTAAACAGCGAGAATAAAATTATTCTTACATTTTATTTATTACTAGCTGTCCGCCCGCGGCTACGCCCGCGTTGTATTTTGACTTTTCCTTGCAGTTTCCCGTAAGAAGGAGAAATATTTTCCCGTGGTAAAAACAATCTAAGATGTTGACCGCGGATGAAAGGTATCACCATGCAAAATTTCATTCAAATCGGTCTAACAGTTTCAAAGATTAGCCTGTACAAACAAACAAATTTTTAACTTTAGTTATATTTTCCTAATTATACATACTAGTATTGACGATCATACTACGGATGTCCTTTTTATAATATTGTAAAAATGTGTGCAATCTTGTAGTATGAGATAAATAAAACTAAACTAAACTAAACTAAACAAACAGAGAAACAAAAAAATTTAAAAAAAAACCTGGATATTATTAAGTTCTATATCACTTCTTAGTGTCTTACATCCCTCTGTCTCAGTTTTTAGCATTTTTTTCTATGTACAGATTTTCGACCTCTACAGTTTTATTATATACTAGCTTCCCGCCGCGGCTCCGTCCGCGTTCTTAGTTTTTCCCGTGGGAATAAGGTATTTTCCCGCCGCAAAGTTAGCCTATATTCTTCCGCAAGGTGTATTCTATCTTTGTGCCAACTCCGCCCGCTTTAACATTTTTTCCTATGGAATGAGAAATTTTCCCGCGGTAAATCGCAGCCTATGTTCTTTCCCAAGGTCTATTCTATCTTTGTGCCAAGTTTTACCTAAACCGGTTCTGTAGTTTCGGAGTCCATTCAATTATTAGGAATATTTAGGTATTTTTTACACCTTTGGTTACATTATTGAAGTTTTAGTAAGGATCCCTAATTTTTTTGAAAATAAAATATAGCCTATATTATTCAGTTTGAATGTAGCTTTCTAATGGTGAAAGAATTTTTGAAATTGGCATAGTAGTTTTTGAGTTTATTCATTACAAACATACACACACACACACACACAAAAATACAAATCTTTCCTCTTTATAATATTAGTATAGATAGATTTAATATAATACGGGGTGTAAATGACGGATCAGCAAATACTAAAAGGACATGCTCAATTATCTATGTATTCAACTTTCCTAGAATAACTTTTTCTTTTTTGTCGGTGGAGTAACCGCCACCCCCCTCCGCTCTCCGCTAACCCCTTGACATCCTGGTACGGCACCACATTTACTTTTTCCTTCAGTTGTTCGAAGTAACTTCCCCTTCCTCTCTTTCCTTCAATCTTTCCTTCCATATATCGTGGTTGCAAATTCAAAACCTCCTATGTGACAATCTGGGTTAAAATTAGATATTATTCTGAGATCGAAGAAAATTGCGCCTTTTATGTTTCTCAAAAACTCTCGTGCAGCTATCATTTCAAAATAACGATATGCGTGGAAAAAATATCTTATGTGCAGATGGTCAGTCAGAAGACATCCTATGTGCACAGTTAGCATGTTACATCAACGCAAAAAGTATGTATTTATTCTCTACCATATCGACTTTCCGCCACATAAGACATTTTAGAGTCGCAACGACGATATATTATGTTTTTTTTTAAACTACTAGGGCCCACTATTTGGTATTCTGTGCTACTACAACAAAATTTGACAACTATTTATTGTTCGTATTTTTTGCCTCGTATTTTATTTTTTTTGAAAGTATTTGCTGAGTCATCGCATAAATCCTGTATAATATTATTTTCGCTGATTTCTTATACGTTCTCACGTTTTAACATCTAGACCCATGTTCTTGTTTATAGATACTACAAGAAACATAATAACTCAACCTTCTAATCCATACGGTACATAAAAAGAAGTAAATTCTTCCTCAAACAGTCGATCTAATACCCCTTATCTTTCTTTCTAACTTTTTGTACATCATTATTAACATGTTGAGCAAATTATACATAATTGTTAACTTCCTTCAAACACCTAGGGAAGTAACAAGCATATAAATCAATCTAAAATGCAAAAAAAGTGGTAGTGCGTTTGAAATAAGTGTGAAGGTATTTATAGCGTGAACTGCGCTTATGTTATAAATTGGATGATTATTTTGTTAACAGCTTGTAATAATTAGGTGAAAAGTGTCCAAACTTGCGGTGACGTTGTGGGCCGGGTCGTTGGGTTCCTTCTCTAATATGGTTGAGTCCGGTGATGCCTGACCCATGCATCATACTCGTGAACGGGTGCTGCTTGGGAGGACTGATCTGCTGTAGTCGACTTCCAGTTGTGCTTGTGATAGATTGACTGGTTATATAGTTTAGTTTTTTACTTTGACTGGTTGCCTTCTTCTAATTGTTTATTTCGATTTCACTTTTGTTATATTAATAAAATTGTAAAAAACAATAACTTTTAATTTTGTAAAAATATTTTGAAAAGATGCAATGCCTGTGGAGTTTCTTCCGGTGAGTTCTTCTCCACAGAAGACAGTCAAATTTCTGAATTCCCCACAAAAGAATATGTAGGTAACTGACTTGACTAATTGATGTAAATATCTTAAAGTTAAAAATAAATTCTTTGACTTTGACTTTGAGACCCCACCGAGCCTTAGTCGACCACGCTGGCCCAGTGTAGGTTAGTCGACTTCAATTTTGAATTACTTTGAAGATGTTTTCCTTCACCGTAAGAGCGTGGAATAAACATACATACGAGTATGAATCTGAAATCGAAAACACATTGGTACGTGCCGCGGCTAGAACCCGTGAACTTCCGAATGGAAGTCAAAGGCCCTAACCACTTGGTCATCGCCTGATCTATTATTACATGATATTTTATTCAAATATAACTGACCTGCAGTGGTCCTGAAAACAAATAGCTCAACGAATTAAACTTTTAAAAAAATCTATAATTTAAAAGGGGGCTTTAGTTTAACTAGGAAACTCATCAAATCTTTCCTCGATATAATATAAGTATAGATAAAGTTGTATTACTATCATCGTCTAGAACTTGATCAAAAACCCAGTATTTTTACCTTTTTACCAATAAACTGATTTTATCATATAAGTACGACGTTTATAATACCTAACAAAACAACCTCCACTCTTCCTTTTCATTAAAAAGAAGAGACTTTGTCAAGATGCAAACTGTATGCCGAATACAACGCCATGTTGTTTTTTCTTATGTGCTGACTGTAACTTGATAGGGACAGCGTGGTAGGTAGTTAACGAAACACAGTTTGTTGGTAACTTCAGCACTCATTATATATATTTTGGAAATAAAATTTTACAGCGTTTACAGATTATAAGGACAGAACCAAATGAAGACCGCTCGAGAGTAGCGGTGAGCGAATGGAAGAATAAATGTTGCTAATGAGGAAAAATTGCTATGGTGTTGTCACCACTGTAATATTAATATGTTGGTCTGTGCCCTCTGCAGCAGAAGGACAGATACGCAAAATCCCGGAATAGCAAAATCCCAGATTAGCAGGAGGACAGATAAGCATAAAGACAGAAGTACAGACACAGAAAAATAAATGAATTTATTAGTTGACTTCATAACAAAAAAAAATAACATAGGTACAATACAATACAATACAATACAAATATTCTTTATTGTCACCAAGAAACACAGACAAATAACACATACAAAGAAAACATACGGTACGTACATACATACAGAGAACAAAAAGAGAAAAAAAAGTTAGACTACTAGTGTGTAAGGACAAATGATAGGTCTCGACGAGATCTTCATTTCGGATGACAGGTGTCAAACTTCAAACGGTCATACCTCGGAAACTATCCAATTTTACACACATTTAAAAGTTCGTTATTTCTAAGAAAGGAAGAAGTTAATTAAATACATAGATGCATAAGTTTGTACTACGAAATGACTACATTTTTTCTTAATGATGCGTTTATTAATTGCACCGCCCCCCTTATCTATAAATACAATTTAATGTTTTGATGTGTGTGGTTCGAGGGCTCACATATTTAAAGCTATAACTTTAAAACCGTTTAAAATATATACTCACGGGGTAACATTAGGCCAACTTGTGCTAAAATTTGGAACACACCTGAGAAACCTTACTTCAAGAGTTAATTTGTAGCATCAACGTAAATTATGAGACCAGGAGAACTGAGGGACCACAACATTATTGGATTTACTTCGTTAGTGTTAATTAAGAAGAGTTCTTATTTATGTATGTAGCCCTATAAATTACCTTCTAAATATTACCATTCACCTTAATCGGATAATTGGTCAGATTCAGTAAATACAATAATTCGCATAGTTCATGTGAGGGACCACATTTGACGATCTGTAGCGCTTGACTCATAACTTCTACAAATTTTATTTTCTGCCTACAATTCTTTTAAACCTCCTGCTAAATCTTTGTTTATTCGGAACGAACGAAATCCACTGTGGCCTCTCGAAGGGAACGCACGTTGATAGATGTCATCCGAAATAAAGATCTCGTCGAGACCTATCATTTGTCCTTACACACCCACCAGTAGTCTAGAATCAATAATTTCCGAGATATAACAGTTTGAAGTTTGACAGCTGTCATCTGAAATGAAGATCTCGTCGAGACCTACCTAGTAGTCTAACTTTTTTTTCTCTTTTTGTTCTCTGTATGTACGTACCTATGTTATTTTTTTTTGTTATGAAGTCAACTAATAAATTCATTTATTTTTCTGTGTGTCTGTACTTCTGTCTTTATGCTTATCTGTCCTCCTGCTAATCTGGGATTTTGCTATTCCGGGATTTTGCGTATCTGTCCTTCTGCTGCAGAGGGGTTCTGTGCTATAATGATGCAGTAGCGGCCTAAAAGCATATTAGTAGTACCTATGCCACGCCTACTAAATCCGCAGTAACGACGCTATTTATTATACTTATTCCTATTCAATATTATTTAAATGCTAATAATATCTGGCAACAATGTACGTGTCGTGTTTATGAGATGCTATCTAGTAAATCTGAGCAGGTTACTAACTGTAGAATCTGATTTGAACAACTACTGCCCACGCTTTTAGTAGCAAATACGCTGTTTTCTCTCGATATTGATGGACTGTAGTTGGTTGTTGTAGTGAAAACACTGAATTTAGCATATAATTATACTTTTATTTATTCAAGCACAAATTAAATATGAACGAAAGTCGAAAATACAAGACGCGTGCAGAGCACAGAGTTTTTGGCAAGTAAGTATAATTGCCAACAACAGAAACTACATTTAGTGTAGCCAGATTGCTACATACCCCGATGTGATGCGGCAACGGTAAGCAACAAATGTATCGGAAAAGGTCAAATAATTTCAAAAAATAGTACATGCATCTAAATATAATATGCATGCATATAAGAGCGTCGGTCGCCAAGTGGCTAGGGCCGTTGACTTCCATTCCGAAGTTCGCGGGTTCAAAGCTCGGCACGTACCAATGTGTTTTCGATTTTCGACTTCATATGTACGTTTATTCGACGCTCCTACGGTGAAGGAAAACTTCGAGAGGAAATCTGCACACACTTTAGAAGTCATTCAAGGGTTGTGTGTGAAGTTGACCAACCCGCACTGGGCCAGCGTGGTCCATTAAGGCCTATTCACCCTGATTTCAGGGTAAGTTTGAGCCCCTCGGTGGGGAATTATATGAGCTGTTAATGATGATCAAAATATTGTTGGGTTTCTGGGTTTCTTACTTCACTAACACTGGTGTCAGAATTATTAAGCCGCTTAAGGCTTCTGACTCTGGCTCTTGTACGAGTAAAGACTACTTACATCCGTAGATAGATAGATAGTAATCGGGACCAACAACGGCTTTACGTTACTTTTGACGCCCAAAATAGTCTTTATTTTCAGACAATCAGGTATTCGATAGCCAAACTGGGGAAAGTCTTACAATATTTGTTCAAATGCTCCACCGGGATTTGAACCCAGAACCTACGTGTGTAAAAAGCCTCGAGCGTTTTTACTACTCGGCCACGGAGGCCGAGGAGGTTTTTCTCTTTATTCTTTATTGCACAATTTAACAAAAGGGTGATTCTTATATTACTAGTTTACAAAGGCGAGCTTATCTCTATAAGAGATCTCTTCCAGCCAACCAACACAGTGGTGGAAAAGGAGAATGCGGAGTAGACATAGGAAAGTGCAAAATATCTACATAAAATACATACATAAAAAATAAGTCTATACTATTACATATACATACATACATAAATAAATATAATAGAAATACGTTTTATGTGTTCTTTATTTAGTTTGTCTTACCAAATTCTACATATAGAGTTGTTAAATCATGGTGATTATGAAATTATTCTATCATACTTCGTACTATTATTATAAAAGAGGAAAGATTTGTTTTTGTGTGTGTGTGTGTGTGTGTGTGTGTGTGTGTGTGTGTGTGTGTGTGTATGTTTGTAATGAATAAACTCAAAAACTACTGAACCGATTTCAAAAATTCTTTCACCATTAGAAAGCTACATTCACCCTGAGTAACATAGGCTACCTTTTCCTACTCTGGGAAAAGCTGTAAACGCGAGCGGAGCCGCAGCGGAAAGCTAGTGTATTAATAGGTTTACATACTCCCTAGAAAATAAAATTTATGTATAAAAAAGAATACAAAGGCTTAAGCCATTCATAAGTTGTCGAATAAGGAATGATCCAGTTCCCCGCAACTGATCTAAGTTACTAGTTACACGGGCGCAGTTACTTTATTATGTCGCAGATATACTGTCGTTATTCAGGTATTTTGTGAAATGTTCAACTTTTTTTTCTAGAACAAGAATTAAGTCACTATTATGATTTAAAACGGGATATTTACCGTAGTGTTTGTTTTGTGTGAGAGCCATAATATCGTAATAGTTATAAAAACAACCATGAAAGCTTTAAAATGCATTTCATAACGTATTTTTACGAGTCTTATACGCGATAAACAAACAAATGTCATGAATTTTGTAATAAACTAGTCATAACTAATACTTTCAAGTTAAAACTTTGTTTTTCTAAGTTTTTGTTTTATATTGTTCTGATTTTCATTCAGAGAGATGATGCCTTCTACGGGATGCAAAAATACGAACTGCAACGAATGAACACAAAGAGAGAATAACCTCTTTTTGGTGCCTCATCATGATAGGAACAAATCAAAAAAGAAAAATGTATTGATTTCACCGCCCATACAAAATCTGCCAAAATTTGCTTACGCTTGACATAAAGGCAGCGGAGCGATGCGCGAAATATGAGCACCTATATTTATTCTCTAAGATAAGAAAAATAAAATAAAGAAGACCATTTTATGCACTAATGGTTTTGATCAGTTTAGAATACAGTAAAACGCTGTCAAATACAAATTTTAAATTAAATTTATTTATTTATTAAAAATTTTTTTTAAACACTTAACGACGTCAGAATTTAAATAAGTTTTTCTCAAACAAAGACACTCATCTCAAATAATGTACAAGTCTAAACAACAATAAAAGTAAATACAAAATTCATGACATTATAGGAAGCTACAGGTTTTTCCTCTTCACTGCAGCATAAGGGCGGTACACACGTGAGATGCGCAACCGCAGCGTCAGTTGTAAATCGTGTGAATTTATTGATTCAATTTGTTTATGTTATTGGCCTGTGGGAAAAAACTCGGCACGGAATTATTTGCAAATACATTTTATTTATTGGCTACCATTTCTGGCTTGCCAAGTGAAGTGTTAATTTTTAGCTTTGAATTATGGGTGGAATGCATTCTTAGTTAACATACTGGTTAATTGTCAGCCCCGTAATCGGGAATTATGCCTACGTTGCTCCGAATCGCGGGTTATAAAAATGTGTAGTGAGCACCTTACTAAGGGAATTATAAAGAGGAAATCAGCAGAACTAACTCGAACGATTGTCTATCGTAAATTAAACTAATAATTCTAAAAGTGCTCAATCCAATCCAAGGAATGGACCGATAGATTGACTTGTGCGTAGGATTAAATAGCAAAATTGACTTTTAAGACAGAGGACTAAGTCCAGCAGTGGATTGAATCATATTGAAAACAACAAGTAAAATTAGATGTTTAAAAATATATAACTTAAACAAGCTTAACATGCGGGTTTCGAGGTTAACCCAGAACATGCGCTCATATTTTTCTTATGCGTAGTCCACGTGATATGCAGTCTGTGTCCTAGAATCACAGACAAACAACAAACACGGACTATCTCTACATAAATATCGCTTTGATTTTCACCGCCTATTAAATACAGCGAGCAATGGGTGCTGTGGTATAGTCGAAGTAGAAATTCAAACCATACAAAAATTGACATCTTAGATGCATCATTAATTATCATCTGGTTGATTTGGTCATGGCGACCGCGCGCCGGAAGACGTAGTGTGGGCAGGCCCCCCACGAGGTGGACCGACGATCTGGTGAGGGTCGCGGGAAGCCGCTGGATGCGGGCAGCGCAGGACCGATCATTGTGGAGATCCTTGGGGGAGGCCTTTGTCCAGCAGTGGACGTCTTTCGGCTGAGATGATGATGATGATGATGATGGTTTGGTAGTACGTCTGCCTTTAAAGCACAGGGTCGCAGGTTCAACATTTGTGTAATTCTTCTTTTTTGGTGCGTACGGCCATAGAACCTGGGTGTCCTCAAGTCGAGAGTGAATAGGCATTTTTTGGTGACTGTGTCATGTGTGTTCACATAGCCCCCGTAACATGCAGTGCTATGATAAAAGTTTGTCGCACATTTAACTGTCAAAAAAGCCGCCATATTGAAATATTTTCCAATAGGATAAGAGAATACGCACGACAAAATTATGTCTGTCACGCGTGGACCGGGCATGTTAGAGGGGCTGGTGAGACTGTGGTGACACGCGAAACGATCCCATTCGTAAAAAAAACACTTAGGTAGGTACTTTTGTTTGCCCCTTATAAACAATCAGCTAAAGAAATGTGATTCGAGTACAATTTTACTACCATTCAATGATGTTTATTTTAACGTCAAAGTGTATATCCGTGAGGCTAGAATTCAATTTGCACTAAATATACGTTGTCGAAATATAAATATTTTCTAAAATAAACAATTTCGTGAATAAAATCCCTTTAAATTCATTCTGACTGTACCGTAGAAATTAATTAAATTATGCACGCAATCCATTACTTGTCGCGTCTGAAAATAATGCAAGCGGTCTAATAAACTACGCATTGGATACATAAAGATAGCTTTCGTAGATTTCTCACTACATAAATATCGGATCGCGATTGGATAGGGCCGTGTGTGCACGAGTTAAAGTGCGATTGATGGGGCTAAGGTGGGTGTTCATCTGACTTACATATAGTATAACAATTAATTTGTAACACTTCATTAGAATATATTGATTAACACCCTCCGTGGTCGAGTGGTAAAAGCTCGCCTGACGTTACGGAGGTTCCGAGTTCGAATCCCGAGGGGAACATGTCGAACAAACATCACTTTGTGAGACTTTCCGCAGTTTGGTTAGGACATTGCAGGCCGAATCACCTGATTTTTCGAAAAGAAAGATGATTCCGTGCTTCGGAAGGCATGTAAAGCCGTTGATCCCGACTATGATCTACGGATATAATCGTTACAGGAACCATGTCAGAAGCCTTAGGCGGCTTATTAATTATGAAACCAGGGTTTGTGAGGTAGGTTAACCTACCACAGGAGAAAGCAATTAGAATATTACAAAAGCAAACAAAAAATTATAAACAAAATTTGCTGCACTTCATTGCATTAGAATATTTTGAAAAGAAATAAATCTGGTAAAGATAATAATAATTGTATGTACTTTATTTGCACTCAAAAATAAAATTACTGTAGTAGTAGGTCAATAAATAAGTCTTATATCCGTCTTTATATTCCTTGAATAATAATAATTTAACCTGCTCTTAATCTTACAACCTATTCACGTTTATACGACTACATCCACGTTTCGCCAGTAACTATTTTAAAATCCAATCATCGAAATTGGTTTAGTTTATGAGTCATCAAACATTCCACTGACCGACACCCAATTTGTGGTAAAAATAATCAAATATGTACTAAGACGGAATTTAATTGAAACCATGTAATAAATACAAATTGATAATGAAAACATACAAAAAGCAGTAAAATAACTAAATAATTAAAATGTCAATTTTAGACACCATTGACTTTAGTAACAAAGTCAATGGTGTCTAAAATAACTTTGTTACCATAAATGGTAAACATTTTATTTATACGCACAGGATGTGTATCAAAACTCAGAAAATCTAATCGTTTTTTTTTTTACTATAAAATTAACGAGAGGTGAGGCTAAGAGTTTTTATTATAAAATTGAATGGTTGAAAAGGCTTTGGGAAACATTTCCTAACTCTACTAACTTAAAAAAATATATTCACTTTTTATGGTAACAACAGACTGATATATCTGATACATCAAAATATATTTCTTTGTAATTTTAGTGCTACTATTATGTCGTTGTTGTTGTAAAAATTGCTGATATTCATGATTGGAATAAACTGGCAGTACGTTGTTTTAAATGTCATGATGAAATAAGGTCTTTCTCTTGTAAAGAAGGCTTCTTAATGATACATACATACATACATACACTCACGCCTCTTTCCCGGAGGGGTAGGCAGAGACCACTTCCTTCCTTCTTAATGATACCTACCCATTTAAATTTGGTTGATCCAATTCTAAGCTAAGAACAACAAAGTCATAGTATTTATTTTTAACTTCAGGATAGTTAAGTCAGTCACAATATGTTCTTTGCTGGCGAGTTCAAAATTTGGCACAACTGTTATTGTAAATAAAGCACACTTAAGAGCGAACCAAGCTCGCAAGAATACGCGACAAAAACGCGAGGTGCTTAAGCTGAAAACGGTCTTTGAATCCAAAACTCTAAAAAGAGCACCTTTTATACGAGAGCTAATTGGATTTCCTCTAACTAATAATAAAATTGCTTATACTGTCAATTTGTACATTCTAAAGTAATTTATAGTACACGCATCGCGTTAGAAATAAATTTATCTTCAGCGGTATTTTATTTCTATTCGAGTGAATTTGAAATTTCAACGCTTATTAAATAAAAAGATAATTAAAAAAATATATAAAACCGCCTTCAACGTCCTAACCTACACTAAAAAGTTACAAATAAAATATAAATCTAGCTGAAAGCATAGCAATTTAATATGGCTATTAATATTCCTTATTTACATAAATTGTAACATCATATAAACATGTGTAGAAATTGTTATACTCTTCACCTTGGAGTCGGTGCCAGTTGAGGCTAGCTATTTAATCGGAACAAAGTTCAGATCGTTGATTATAAAAAAATTAAAGAACGCGGTCAGAGTACTAGGTACTGAGCCCACTTTAGATGACTGCTAGCAGTAGAAGTCTTTTGGTCGAAATGATGGTGATTAGCTGGCACCGACTCCAAGATAAAGTGTATAACAATTTCTACACATGTTTATATGATGTTACAATTTATGTAAATAAGGAATATTAATAGCCATATTAAATTGCTATGCTTTCAGCTAGATTTATATTTTATTTGTAACTTTTTAGTGTAGGTTAGGACGTTGAAGGCGGTTTTATATATTTTTTTAATTATCTTTTTATTTTACC
Source organism: Teleiodes luculella (assembly GCA_948473455.1). Lineage (NCBI taxonomy): Eukaryota > Metazoa > Arthropoda > Insecta > Lepidoptera > Gelechiidae > Teleiodes > Teleiodes luculella. Next base: position 12,900,625 of record OX419595.1, read on the forward strand.
CTTTTTAGTGGAAATTTACCATGACAAGTTAGGTACTCACAAAACTTTAATTTGTTTTGTTTGTTTAGTACATAAATGCAGATTTTCTCACTATGTTTCCTTGACAGTATTACGTTTGATTTTTAAATTCTAAATCATTGCTATACTTGATTGGACTTTAACCTAAGTTTTCCGAATGGCGAACATCTGACCAAACCACTACGATACCGACGACGACGCTCGCCCGTTGAGTCCACGGAAAAATTCTTAAGTTGTTATCTTCACTTGGGGTTTTCAAATGTTTAATCTATGACTAGTTTACAGAATATATGAACCAAAACCGCATATTTCTTGTTATTTCAATTATAACAAAAGCAACGCAATGAGTGTGCTGTTGTTTATTGAAGAGTTTTCGTTTTAATCATGAAGGAAGAAAAATTTTTACGCGGGTATTAAGCAACACTTCTGATAGTATACTGCTTAGTTGACGGATCAGGGATCGCAGTTGTTGCTATTGACTACCCCGGTAATAAGGTATGATGGACGCCGCCTTGTGGTTCCCAGCGACTTACCAAAAACAATTGCGCCTCGCTAGCGTAAGGGTTGTGGGATGTGATAATAAACAACCTAACATCCATCCATCCGTCCACTGTGCGTTTGCTTGCTTGCTTATATTTAAATAAAATTGACGAATGTATAGTTCCCGGCGTGTAACCTACAACCACTGTGAACCCCATTTCAATTGCCAAGCAGTGATGGAAACAAACAGCCTGAAACAGTCCCGCTGCTGAACTAAGGTTTCTTCAGGAGGCTTTTGGAAAAATCTTTACGGTTAGAAGGCGGGTTGTCGTTAGTTGTCCATTCTCACAGTAAGACACCCGCCAGAAGAGTTTGGTTGATGCTTATTTAAGCGGCTATAAATAATAACGAATTAAATAAACAATGCAATACAAATATACACAATAAATAATACAAAAAAAAGCTAAATAACACACTTGATTTTATTATGTTACACTCTAACTTTTGTATCGAATGGTAAAAGCTTTCAGGTTTCCCACCAAATTATGAAAAAAAAAAGAACTCTACATTACTGACACGGTTTTGACTGTATTTTTATTTGTCTATCCTCATGCCTCTCTAGGTAGTTCGCTGCTCTCTAGGAAATAAAAGATATACCTAATATATGTATGGAAAAGCAAAAAGACAAAATACTAAATGCCCAAAGAAGTAAGCAATTCCCAATATTATTGCAAGTTGCAAGTTGATCACCATTGTATATGAGAAGTTCGATAAATAAGACATGTGATAAAATGTACGAAAATAATCGATAAATATACGTTACGCTTCATATCACATCACATCACTATTTTCAAATTCAGTAACCATTAAGTTTATTGTTTTTTACATGCCAAATAAAGACAATTAAATGTCGTACTTTATTGATATTTTGTTTTTAGTTGGGCATGTCATAACATGAATGTATCTATCTTTTTCTAACGTACCGTATTCAAAGATGTGTGAGAGAGTAAAAAGACAAACCCCGTCTCCCGCTTCCCCCTACCCTCCCACCCCTCTGAGCGACCGCATTGGTTTCGATACAAAATAGGCATGATTACTACTCCATATGGGCGGGCGCGTAAAATTTTTTCTTCCTTCATGGTTTTAGTCTTCTACTCCGCCATCAGATATAATCCAAAATATGAAACCATTTTGTGTACATCTTCTATCTATAAAACAAAAAAATATTGAAATCGATTGATAAGAAGCCGAGATATTGCCAAAATAATTTACCGATCGGGTTAACGGCATCGTCAATTGAGGAGTGATTTCCTCATATCTTCAAATTTAATCATCCGATCTTAGCGAAATTTTTATGGGACCACCCTGCAAGTAAACCTGGTCGATTAAAAAAAGAATTTTGAAAATCGGTTCACAATTGGCGGAGATATCTTATAACAAACACACAAAAAAAAAAAAAAAAAAAAAAAAAAAAAAAACATACGCGTCGAATTGAGAACCTCCTCCTTTTTTGAAGTCGGTTAAAAACTAGCAATCTTCTTCGACTTCGCACGTGTCCTCTTTGACATTTATTTCTTTCATAAGTATTTAAAATGTATCCTGACAGTTTACAAAGATAACAATAAGGGTTGATGTACAGACAAATAAACGCAATTTTATTGGCCTGTACATTAAATTGCCTAAACCGCAACTAGTATTCAACACCATTTAGAAATCGAACCGAAAATTAAATGTTCCTTTTGTTTGCTTCCACTTAAAAATAAAGAAAAATGGAGCTGATTACACTTATTTAGAAAAGTACAAGAGGTTATGTCAATTTCATTTTGGAAATTTCAAACCTCAATTTGACTTTTCAATCGAACAAGTTTAGGGTGCATGCTCAAACATGGAATGTAGTGTTTAAAATCACTCTTAATTTGACAGCTAACACTCTTATTTCAAGATAACAATCATACATCACACGCCGATCTACCGTCCTTTTTGGTTTCTATATAAACGAAAAAGAAACTATTTAAATTGAAATTAAGAGTGTAAGTTGTGTGAATTGTTGTGTTGAAATGTTGAAATTATAGGTTATCGGTTGAAATAATATTTATGCACAGAAGTAATACATTTCCTTTGTTGCGTTTGTCATAATCGCCTGCAAATGAATAAAAGAATAGACTGGCTTAATTTAAGGAATAATAAGTACCTAATATTATACGATTGATTCGTAGCGTGTTACCGTGTCACTTTTTTATCGTAGCGGTCAACGGGTAACTAGTAATAATAACACGCCATCGAGTGGCCAGTAACCATTTTGTATGAGAGATAGATATATCATCTAAAACGGTAATCAAACAGCCCCCGTAGTTGGATGTTACGGAGATTCCAGGTTTGAATCCCGGAGGGGCACTCGTCGAATAAATATAGTCTTTTTGAGACTTTCTCCAGGATATTGCAGGCTGAATCACCAAATAGTCCGAAGAGAAAGATGATTCCATGATTCGGAAGGCACGTAAGGCCGTTGGTCTCGGCTACTGTCTACGGATGTGTTCGTTACAAAAGCCAAGTCGGAAGCAATAGGCAGCTCAATGATTCCGACACCAGGGTTTGTGAGGTAGGTAAACCTTAAAATTCATTAGAAAAGCGACCAATTAGAGCCTGAAACGAGCTATCAGAGTTTTCGCAAGACATTGAATAAGTACAAGTTCCAACGAAGTACAGTTGGACAGCGGTACCCGGGCTCACCACCATGCCTGGTGGAAGATCTTCCCTTTGCCTCCACAGGCAGGACAAACAATGTGGATCGACGATCTGGTGAGGGTCGCTTGAAGCCGCTGGGTGGGGGCAGCGCAGGACCAATCGTTGTACAGATCTTTAAGTAAAGATGGATGTCTACAGGCTGAACTGATGGTGATCTAGGCTTCTGTCGCTAAATCGACATAATAAGCTTCAACAGCAACCATAAATCCCTTACCGAACTGTCGAAATGCCATCAAAAAAACGCCATTTTGAAATTATATCAAACTAGCTAACACGATGCACTTTCTTACGTCAATATCAACCCTCATTTTTTCTCAACACCCACGTGAACGGTCATGCTACGGCCGTTGAACTTGCGAGGGACTTGTGGGGAACTAGTCTGTCCCTTATTCAACGGAAGTCACCTGTAAATTCCTAACTTTTCAGCTCCATGTGCTCCTGACTGTATTCAACCTCTGCCTGGTAACAAGACGTAACAATTGTTACCAATCACTCGGATGCTGCGATGCTACTTATTCAAGTACCTACTCGTTGGAAACCACAAGTCATTCAAGAATTCGATCTAGCGAACAGTCTTGCTCGTTTTTTACCCGAACTGGGTTTTGAGTTGCCAGTCTAGAGAATTTCTCCACATTTAACTATCTACTTTGATAGAAGACCATAAACATTACACTTAAATGAATGTGGATGAAGCGAAAGTATGTCTAGATCGTAGCAAGTGGAAGGAATTGGTCTTTGTATACCAATCCAGGAAAAATGTTAGCATGTTGGCAATAGGATAAAAAACAGATTAGTTATTCGGTAATAAATATTTACCATTTTGATTTTACACATTGCATACTTAGCAATAAAGCTACCTTTTGGCTTTCATTGGCTTATATGCATCAAAATTTATTTATTTTCTTTTTTTAGTGTCAGTTTAAATATTATTCACCCTGAATCAAGGTAAGCTCGACCTTTCGTTGGGGACCTATTATATGTGCTGTTAACTAAACAATATATTGCAATTGTGCAGGCCGAACCCGTGGTTAACCCTATTTAGTTGACAACATAAATGATGAGGTTTGTGAGATCCACAAAAATGATAGAAGAATAAATTTGGTGTAAATTCATTTAGAATCTGGCAACCCTGATCAATAAGAGGCAATGTTCGGAAGTCGATTAACTTTGGCTGCCATTCGGTCAAAAGTAGATTTACTGGTCCTATTGTGAAATAAGAATTTGAAAAATCTTTATTTAGTTCAACAAACTACTAAGAAGAACAATAGGCTTCTAACTAATACGTTGCATTTATTGCAAGAATAAATAAACAGTCTCAATAGTCGAGTGGAAAAAAGCTCGTCTCATGTTTCGGAAGTTCCAGGTTTGAATCTTTGTAGGGCATTTGTCGAACAAAATTATCACTTTAAATAACTCTCTTAAAAAAAAACCACGGTAAATAACTAACGACTGTGATCCCCAACCCACCTGCTAAGCTCGTGTAATATCATATACATATAGCAAAATATCAGTTATAGTCAGTTACATATTGACAACGAGAGAAAAAATCTGTCTCACATTGTTATCGAACTTCAGACTCCTCGTTTAAAATCTTGTTCGGACCAATTGCACCGACTACGCTTTAAGCGCAATTCACACGTAGCTATAATATATATTAATATGCCCAGCTCTAATATATATTATATCTCGCCACCACACACGGCGGCTATATATCTTTGCGTCCATTCGATCTGCGGCCGTCGTCACGAGCGCACGTTTTTGAATACTTTCGTAATACAGGGTGTTCTTTTTTAATAAGGGCTCAGTATGGATTTACCTAGTAAAGTTGATAGTTCATCAGAGGACGATTCCGATGCTGATTTTGATCTACGTGTCGCCTTGGCGGGCCCAAAAAAAAGAAAAATCTGGGTTGAATCCCATATACAAACAAAGGAAGCTCGCGGCGAATTGCCGGTTTCCTCAAGATGTTTTCCTTCACCGTAAGAGCGTCGCGTCGAATAAACGTACATATAAATTCGATAATCGAAAACACGTTTGTAAGTGCCGAGGTTTGAACCCGCGAACTTCCGAATGGGAGTCAACGGCACTAGCGACTTGGCCACCGAGGCTCTTTTAGTAAGTAAGTAACTCTACCTATATGAACCTACGTATAAATAAATTACACGCAAAGAATTACAAGAAATAAAGTCCAGAAAAACAAACGTGTACAAATAGGTGGCCTTAATGCTAGTAATTTCTACCAGGCTACACCTAGCACTAGAAACCATTAAAAATAAATTCAAATGAAATGGAGCATCCTGTATCCCTTGAAATGTATCAAATATGTCGAGATTTATATTAATATACAGAGATTTATATTAATATACCAAGATTTATATTAATATGCCTTGCTATATCGGTCGACATATTTTGGTGACGTCACAGCAAGCGACCGTTATAGCACGGCATATTAATATAAATCTCGACATATTATAGGTATTCCGTAAGTCAACGCAGTAAGGGTGAAAATATATATTTCAATACAGCTACCGTGTGTGGTGGTGAGATATAATATAAATAGAGCTGGGCATATTAATATAGATTATAGCTACGTGTGTATTGGGCTTTAAGAGGATTTTCAATTTGTAAACTGGATGCTTTCTATCTTCTATACTATAATAAAACTGAAGGTCTACTGGAAGACATTTCTTTAGAAATAAGTAGTACCTGTTGTGTCGTCGTTCTTTTTGTTTGTATTTTTTATAATTTTCTTGTGTGCAATAAATCCTAAATAAAATAAATAAATAAATAAGAATCGGCGTGTCTGTAAATTGTTTGTTTCGAAAAGACTGATTATAGGTGGTAAAGGGAGTGTAGCTGAACACAAAAATACCTACAAGTTTTGAAAAAAAATGTCCGTCTTCTGACTGTCTGTTTGTACACGCTAATCTCTGGAACTACTAGACGGACTTTAATGAAACTTTACAATTATATAGCTCATACATCAGAATAACACATAGGCTACTTTTTACCGCGGGAAAACACTTCTTTCCCACGGGAAAACCAGTTAACAAGGAAAGCTAGTCATACATAAGAATGTTTACGTTTCCCGTAAACATGTTTTAACTTTCATATATTTCGGAAGTATAGTAGATATGTCGCAGGCTTTTTGTACGATTCCGCCGTTTACATAAAGCGTCGGCAATTTATAAACGCTCGCTGTAATGTAAAATGCCGAAGGCAAAATGTATAGGGTTGGCACAAAAATCAACTTTGAAAAATGTAATTCTCCGGCGGTCGCCGACCGCTGCCGCGGTACGCTCGCTCCGCTCGCTCGGCTCCCTCCGCTCTGTTATTGACATCAGTCTAACCTAACCTAACCAATCGATTTAATTCTGTGTAGAGATTTGTTTTTTTTTTAAGCGGGGGGCTGCGCCCCCCTAGCCCCCTCTTTTGGGGGGCTGCGCCCCCCCGTCCCCCCGCTTCGGTTGACGCCCTGGCTACTATTATCAAAGCCAGTAACCTTTTTGTAATCGGGTTGAAAAATCTATAAGGGCTTAGAATACCACTTCAGAAATGGGGGGGCTTCGCCCCATTATATACAGGTGCATCATTTTCAGCTAGCAATACGGACTTAGCTAAAACTGAGTGCGGACTTATTCAAAACCTTTTTGTGCCAACCCTATACATTTTGCCTTCGGCATTTTACATTACAGCGAGCGTTTATAAATTGCCGACGCCGTATGTAAACGGCGAAATCATACAAAATGCCGACGACAGATACATACATAGAGCACGCGCATCGCTCCGCTGCCGTTATATCAAGCGTAAGCAGATTTTGGCAGATTTTGTTTGGGCGGTGAAATCAATAACATGTTTTCTTTTTGGATTTGTTCCTCGAGTAATGTTTGTAACTTATCACTGCACATTTCAAAATGTTCTCCTATTAAATTTCTTATTATCACCGGGAAAAATAATCAGCTCCGATAACCATTTGATACTAAACGAACGCGCTGAAGATATTCGGACTGTTCATATCCGTGCTTACGATTCATACTCGATTAGGCGTACTCTATCCCTCCCAGATTTTTTTCTATTTATACTCTAAGAGTAGTTACAATTAAAAACTTGCTTTGTACGTTACGTACGTTTCATTTTTCTAAGTATAAATCCTCTTAATCGCTTACATACCTATATTGGTCACTCATCCATCGTACCACACTTTATTTCGTGATCCGATTGCGTCCTACATCGATTCGTGTCAAACAAAAACGGTTGAGCTAATTCATTGATTTTTAAACTCGTATCGATTGACCAAACGATTTATAATTCTACGCTAAAAACGCGATCGACTTTTTGCGTCTAGTTTGAGGTCAATGTCCGTTTTAATTTCGACCGCATTCGGCTGGTTCCGGTGTGAGGACAATCTCACTGCTTTTTCTATTTTCTGGGCATAACAGAAAAAAAAATACGCCTCACAGTATACACACAGATACAGTAAAAAAAAATAGTCAAAATAACTAGGCCAAATCGAAGCTACGTCAGAAAACCTTCCCGCACTGCGTCCGACGGCAACGTGCCCATTATGCTAGCAGCGTTGCCCCATAAACAATAATAATTTGCAATAAAAAATAATAATTATAATAATTTATTGATTTCATATAAAAGTCAACATTTCCTGAGCATAGAGTAAAAATGTTTTTTTGTTAGATGAGGCTACTATAATTCCCTCGCATGGTAGATTGCTAGGGGATCACAGTTGTTGTGTACCATTAATCAGCCCCGTAGGTGCCCGTAGCCTAGTTGGTAGTACATCAAAAAAAAAATTAAAGCCCCCGCCACAAAACCGTTCCTTGATCCTTTCAACGACTAGAATAGAGCTGATAATCTTCAAATGGCTGAAGATATTTTCTTGGATCACAGCTAAGAACACTCTTGATTGTAAAACCTTGCATACTAAAAAACTAGATAAAAATCGGCACATCCGATGCCACCGACGACAGACAGACAGACATCATCATCATCATCATCCTCATAATCATCTCAGCCGAAAGACGTCCACTGCTGGACAAAGGCCTCCCCCAAGGATCTCCACAATGATCGGTCCTGCGCTGCCCGCATCCAGCAGACAGCAGACAAACTCGTTAAACTTATAAAACCCCTTTTTTTCGTCAAGGGTTAAAATAAAAAGATAATAAAAAAAAATAAAGATAGTAAATTTTGTTTTAGAGACGTTAAACATTTATTTAACGCGTCGATGGCACTAGTTTAGAGGAAAACATCCAACCTTAGAGTATAAATAGAAACATTTCTGCATCCAACTTACAATTACGCATAATTTGACAGCTGCGCTCTAGTTTTAAATATAATTAATCCGTCCATTTCGTTTCCCGTATGATATGAACGAAGTAGATCGCGACCTAAATTTAAATTTAGAGTGTAACTTGGAGGTACGCTTGGAAGAATTAACACCATTTACTAAGTTTGATGAAATCAACCTAGCAATATCTAGGTCCGTAAATTAATAATGAATTTAAAGATTGAATAGTAATATACCCAACGCACGCTTTACTAGCTATCTAGTTATTGTCCAACTTTGATGTGTATTGAATCTTGTGATATTGCACCGGCTTCTTACAGCGATAATCAGATAAGTGACGATAATTATCACGATAATTGTCGTGGTAATTATCACGTCGCTAGCGGGAACGAATAGCGTCGGGGGATGCCAGAGATGATGACGAGAGAACGTGACAGCTTGTCAGATTTGAGATAAGTGAAAGGTAAAAATTGCACATGAAAGATGTTCTTTGCCGGTTCGTTATAAACATAAACTGTATTTTTTTGTCATATCGAAATGTTCTTGTAATTTTAAATTGTAGCTCCGTGTAACGCATTTGTGGAACTTATCTGTGATTTTAGAAAATAAAAAAATTGAATTATGAATTCTCTACAGATATTAAAATAACAACATCTCAGTGACTTTTCTATGGACCACGAAAAGATTATGACGTGCCCTTCAATTCAGCGGCTTCCCGCCGCGTTCACCAAATATTCGGTTCACCTCGTACCTATGTACAAATGGTCGCCGGCTCACGTTGAAATGTGCCCCTCAAAAAAATACCTATAGGCAGGACTTTCACCGAAGTCTGGAATTATATTGCCCTCGAAGATCCATGGCCTTGCCTTCTGCCATCTTAGTTTAGAAAATTTCGAGGCTATATCATCAGTGATCCAAGCATTAGTTTATTAAGACAAGCCTCAAAATTGTTAAAAATTACTCTAAAAACAATAGTACCAATAGTTACGTGCCAACGACAATGACCGACCATCTGATGGCATGTTTGCATTACCAATCAAAAGACTTTAAAAAACGTCTATCGAAGCGCAACTGAAAAGAGCTGTTTACCACACTTTAGTAAATAATATAACCCAATCGAATTTTGCCACTGATATGGTGTGATTATGAGGGTTAATTTTGTCGTCGATTTATAAGGTCAGTCTCTTGAAGGGCTTTCGTTCATAGTTCCGGCACAAATTAAAAACGGCGTTGCACCGTTCGGGTAAGTGTGAAATAAAGATTATTATGTCCTAATAAGGTCCTAGCTGGTTTTATCATCATCATTTCTGCCTGTAGACGTCCACTGCAGGATACATGCCTCCCCCAAAGGATCTCCAAAACGATCGGTCCTACGTTACTGCATCCTACAGCAAACTGCGACCCGCACCAGCTCTTCGCTATCTACAGCATAAGGTCTTGTCAGAGCCCTGCGACACAAATTAAAAACAACAACAACAAACAACAACAACAACAATCATAATAATGTGTAGTAAGCGAGAAAGCCTCAAAGAAACAAATTAAGAAATTGCTTAGGGAAAAAGGCAGCCTTCTTTTTGGGAAAACAACGCTATCAATAGTTTTAGTCGCTTCATATGATGCCTACAGAAAAAACTAGAAAAATATTGTTAACAGAAATTAAGTGTGCAGATATTGGTGGATTGCTCCATAAAAGAATATAAGAAGATTACAGAAAATTATGACGTAAGCATCCGGTCACCCTGGGAAGAAGAGGAGTTTGTCACTGACTTACTGCTTGCATTTTTCTATTGTGGCCTGAGCAGACCTGTAAATGTCACGTCTATGTGTGCGTGCGGGATTTGACGCTTTGTATGTAGTGAGCTATCAGTTCGGGGCGCCCAGCCGCCATTAATCTAATTTGTGGCTCTATTGTTGATAGTTGAGAATGTCCCTACCGCCTTCTTTTTCCGCAGTCGGGTGATCATCACAATAGCACCATCGGATGTCAAAGACACGGGAGGCTGGCCCGTTCGTGCGTGACAGCCGTTTTTGCCGACACCGATTCACCGGTTTTTTACCGATTCCCCTGAATCGAGACAGAAGAAATTGGATTCTGTTTGAATAGAGTTCGGTGAATTTTGTGATTAGGTTTTGGTCGTGATCGAAACCGTAGAATTGAGGGCGATATTTTTGGATTTGAAGAATTTGGGGCGCTATTATTAGTCCAGACAAGTTAATTGTGTTATTGATATAGAAGTAATGTGTTAACGCAAAATATTTGTGATAGATAGATTATCTGATGAAAGCAAGCAACTTTAGTTAGGTACTTACAAAATAATTCATAAATATAAAAAAAATTCATTACAAAACAGTAAAGATAATTCGTTTGAATATGCATTTTATTCTGTTACGTTATTTTGTTTACAGAATGGTTATTTTATAATGAATAATACAAAAATAAATATTATTACAAGAGACTGGTCTGGGTAGAACTTGTGTTTTAGCTAAAACAGTTTTTCATTTAAAATTATACAGTTTATCATAACTTACAGTCATATTCATTCAGCCACCCAATCCAGTATGAAACCTTATAAAATAACAGTAAATGTTCTTAACCACTATTTTCTTCACATTTATAATTGAAAAAATATATAGAAAAACATTATAATTATATGTTATCGATTTTTTAATATATTTTTTTATGAAGTCCACACCATAAAGGTACAACATTTTTTTGCTTCTACACGCGTTGATGTCTTTTGTATAAATATTTCATTTCCACTTTTTTCTCTTCTAGTAATAAATAATAATAATTTCACTGTTTTAAAATCAGCTTAAATGCTATTTTAACTATGAGTAAAATTAAGTGTTAAGTGAACTTTTTCTTTACGTCTGCTGCTTAATTTTTTTTACGTCTGCTGTTAGTAGCCGTCGTCAAACATCTACCACATTAACAAAAACAACACAAAACTTAAAAATAAAAATATCTTGTTTCAAAATTGGAATAAAAGTGTGGTACAAAAACCAGTAACTGCATTATCGCAATTATGTGATGTAACCGTGCGCGCGCATTTAATACAGTCAGCAACAACAAAATAATGGTCCGACAAGGATATCTACTCGGTGGCCTAAATAAGAACTAACTGCATTTTATTTTTGATAGTCATCAGCTGTCCGCCCACGTTTTTTCCGTGTTAAAAAGAATCTAAGATGTTGACCAGAGATATAAGGTGTAACACCATGTAAAATTTCATTTAAACCGGTCCAACGGTTCTAGATTTTAGCGTGTACAAACAGACAGACAGACAGACAGACAGACGGACGTATTTTTTTATCTTGTATTTTTATGTTCAGCTACACTCCCTTTGTCACCTGCAAACAACAAATTAATGTACAGACACGCCAATTCTTCAGTTTTGTTATATTATAGATAGAAGATAGAAAAAGATTTGTTTAACAAATAGCGCCGTCGTTTACTTAGATTTTGATAATATTTATACTCGAAACGGCCACTTTTGCTTCATTAATCCCTTCAAAGGTCAAATCAGTAAAGCTAAAATAAAAAAAATCTGCTGTGTTTATTAGAGGTGTTTGAGGCAACAATTGCCGTTATAAAATTAGTTTCATTGTATAGAAATACAGAAGCAGTGACGTCTCAATTTTAATCAATATGTGGTGCCTTAATTTTCCGGCGTCCGTTCTTAATAACACTAGACAGGCAGTAATTTTAAAATAAATAAAATATTAAATTAATGAAAATTTGTTAAATTTCTCGAACGTCAATTTAAATAAAAAAATATCACATCACAATGACTGCACCAATTCATCGATACTCATTTTTCCGTTTTAGTGATCGTCAAAATAAGTCCGTAAAAAAATGGAAATGGTTGAAAAAAATGTACAAAGTGACACAAAAAACGGCTTAATATTAAAAATGGGTAGGTACGCATGTTAATACACCCGTACAAAGCTGTTATAATAAAAATTTTACATAAGAATCTCGAAATAATTTCCTTCTTTCAAACTCTTTTTTTTATATAGTGGTATATACGTTTACACATAGTTGACCGTACGTTGGTGATCCGCCGGATCTTGACTCGCGCAATTTACGTGGTTGAGCCAACCTCGGATATTTTAATCGCAGTCCTGACTTGTTGGATGAAAAAATATCGCTCATGTCCACTGACACAATCCCTTTAATTTAATATATTTTTAAAACTTCCTTTTTCTTAGGACTCTCATCTTGGCAATGTAGAAGATTTTGGCGAGGGGTTAATTTGTTGAAATTCGTATGTAAAAGCATACGAACTTTTGAATTGTATTTGTGAAATTTAGATTTATTTTTAAATTATATGTAATACATTGGGTTAAACGTGCGACACGATGTGTAGTTTCTTCTAGTCGTTTTCCAAACACGAACACAACCTTCGAACAACCTATCATGGTTAGTTCATTTTTAGTATATATTAGCTTTGACGTTGGAAATGGTTTTTACATAATTATGTATTTATTTTAAGAAGCGTAAACCACATAAGCGACTAATGGTATAAAATTGCATAGGGACTTTAAATATGCTTAATTCACTATTAAAAAAATAATGGATTGTAACTTATATTATAACATAAAAGTTTTAAATTGAACATTAGCTTAGAAATAATTACCTATAGTTTTACATATGGGTAATTCTCACCTCGTTAAATTACACACTGTTGTTTTTTTTTTCATTCTTTTTCTTATTTGAGAATTCTGAAGTAATCTACACGTATCTTGTTCTAGATATTATCTATCAAAGAGCATCTAGATAAAGCTATTTAGGCTGATCTTAATTAAACATACTAAACGTGGCTGGAATTCATTAAATTAATTCTCCTAGCGCCACAGAATTAAGGTAGAATAGATATCGGCCTCACACCTCAGTTATGAAAACATATTAGCTTATTAAATTTGTACTTAAATATATAAAAAAATATATTTCTAGTACAAACAAAGTTCTGTTTTAATCTAAACGAAAAATAAATTAATGAGTTTTAATAAATTGATCATATTTTTTTCTTTAAAAATGAATTTTGATGATAGGTACCTATGTAAGACTAATAAAAAGATAATATTTCTGTAAAAAAGAAGTGTATATTTATATGGTATTTATACTAAATATATAAGTCACGTCATAAAACTAAACCAGCTATTTATTGCTATCTTGCTTGTCCTGTGGGTTTTGAGGTAACTATTTATTAAACAGCAATTTTTCTAAAGGAGAAAATCACACGAACTCATAAATATTCCATTCTATGACTAAATAAGATAAAAAATAAAATTTACATTAAATCATATGATTAAAAATAGATATATGGGTATATTTTTATTTACCCAACTAGCCACTACCTCCATACCCTTAATAGAAGACTTGTCACATGAAGGCGACACACTCGCGTCGTGTTATACACGGCGGCTAATTGACGCATTTCCATAAGTACAGACCTTTCTTATCGGCTCCATCTAGATTATCTTTGCCCATCTCAGATAGGGTACTAGTTGCCATAATTCATAATAATAATCATATTTTTAACCGACCGCTCCAAACGCAACAAGCAACGCTACTTTTTGAAACACTATGCTACTTCTTAGGCAACACAGCGAGTTTTCAAGTATAAAACGCAGTTGGGTTAATTTACTAGTTTTAAATGTGCCGTAATTATTGGTGCTACATACTTATTAATTGGTTTTAAAAAAGGCTATCTGCCTTGTTCGATGTTTCTTACAAGATAACTAAAAAACACTTCTTGTGTGCATCTAAATATGGTAGTAAGTTTGATACAAGAATAAGAATAGTTATTAAAGTACTTAAAAAACATTTATTACATATACCTATTTATTAAGAGGGCTTGACACCCGATAGACTGAAAACTTTAAGTAACAGGAATATTCGGCGGTTGGTTTTTTAATATTCATAGGCAGCTCAATGGGTTTGTGACGTAGGTCAACCTTGTATTGTAATGTAACCCACGCGGTAAGCATGAAACAGATTATTAAATGTAGTATACAGCTGTCCGGATATACCTAAGTGTATTTTTTAATAAAAATGTCCTCTTCGACCCAAAATTAAACCATGATAATAAAAATAAAATATTATTAGGTGTTGCCATAACTACAAAAGATTGTAATTGGTGGTTAGTAGTTTTATGCCCTAACCGAAATAATTGCTTTACAATCATAGACATATAAAATGCTTTATTTTAAATAAAAGTACATATAATTATAAAACAAGCCCACCAGCAGTATACCAAACTCACTTGAATTAAATTATAAAAATAACTCACAAACAAAAAAATATATATAAATATACATCAGCATTTCAAAATGTCCTTTGCCTAATGTTACTAAAAAATAAAGCCATAATTTAAATGGAATTATACAAAAAGTGTCCTTTGCCATCCCGTCGCTCTTCGACAAATTGTCAACACGCTTTTCCTTCAGGCTACGGCATTCACCGGCGCCTGCGCAACTGCCCCGGGCTTTCCTTACCAAGCATCAACACGAGTGACACATAATTACAGCGAGCAATCACACTTTATAGGGGATTATAGACAGCTAATATACTATATCTTAAAGCATCCGAGACCTCTCTTGTCTTACAATTTGTTTGGATGTAAGGGTCAAGCAATATGTAAGTATGTAATAAATGTATGCAAGTACGAGTATGTAATCAATCACATACGGCCGGAGCCAAAAATCCCCTTTCGTCTCGGGATCGCCGGCGCCGGGAAAAGTTTTCAATGCAATATACTTTATTGACATCCAATACAAAAAGAAATAAAAAATATAATACAAAAAAAGAAAAAACAGAAGAGTCAAAAGGCGGCATTATTGCTGAGGTAGCAATTTCTACCAGGCAACGACAACCCTGTATTTTACAGTGTATCGCAAAAATACTAGATGTTCAAAATCGCAAAAAATTAATTATGAAACAACAGTTTTTTGTGATTTCAGATTTGGTAGTATGTATAAGTTGTTCTCATGATTAGAATAATTTCCAAAATGCTCTTAACCAGTAGATTTCACAGTGTAGGTACTATTGTGAACACTTCCGCCTGACTAACACTTAGTTTATTTTTGCTTGCATATGAACAAAGGCTACCGAGCAATAACTACAAAGCGCAGGCGCGAAATAGAGCAATTTTTTTTGTGGTGCGTAAGTCCCTGATACTCGTATTACTTTTGGCATCGGTTATGCCATCTCTTTTGCTTGTCGGTCTGGCCGCAAGCATATTCTAAATTTGAATCTATTTCGAGATATTGTATTTTCACGGTTTGAGTCAGTGGGATTTTGACGTTTTCCTGATCCAGCCCCCGTAACATGCAGTGCTATGACAATTAGATTGTCGCACATTTAACTGTCAAAAAACCCGCCATATTGAAATATCCTCCAATAGGATAAGAGTATATACACGACAAAATTATGTTTGTCACGTGTGGACCGGGCATGTTAGAGGGACTGATTACACCTGGGCAGGATAGCTCGTGATATAGGGAAGCTATTAAAATTATGATAAGTTTTCTTTAAAAGTGTTGTGAGTTAGCTATAATAGTAAAGTGTATAAATAACAATAAACGTGTTGTGATTTAGAAGCAGCTGCTCAACCCCTCGCTATAGTACACAAGATCTTAGCTTCATAAGATAATTTTAATGTGTGTATCGCCCTTATAATGTATGAATACCTGTCAATAGGCCTGAAGCGATGCACTAATGGTCTTGCCAAGCCTGAAGGCTGTCACAGAAGAGTTAAATATAAAAACTGGGATAAAAACATTGATGAGGCCTTAGGCTGAAAAAATAACATTCAATAGGGACACCGCATTAACTTTTTACTTGTCACAAAAATACTATAACATAAATTATATACTTAATCCTACCGTAATGGGATGAGGTTCTCTTTTTTTTAAAGTGAATCTATCTTTAATATAATAATGAACCGCAAAATGTGTTGGTAAGCGCTTAACTCAACAACGCCTGGACCAATTTTACCAATTATTTTTTTTAAATGTTCGTTGAAGTCCAAGGATGATCCTTATGGAGATAATTTCTTTTTAAAATATCTCATTCCCATAGGGAAATTTTTAACGCGGGTGGAGCCGCGGTGTGGAAAGCTAACTAGTACTGTAAAAAAACTTAAGAATCGGCGTCTCAGTATATTGATTTGTTTTTCACAAAAACTTATTGGAGGTGATACAGGGAGTGTAGCTGAACACAAAAATACAAGTTTTGAAGAAATGTCCATCTGTCTGTCTGTTTGTACACGCTAATAATCTCTGGAACCGTTGAATCGATTTAAATGAAATTTTGCATGGTGGTACCTTATATCCCCGGTCAACAATACTTTTTACCACGGGAAAAAAAACAACGCGGGCGTGGCCGTGGCGGATAGCTAGTATATAAAAGAATAAGTAGCTTGTTTAATAGCCCACTGGTGGGCTAACGTATCCCCCTTATTTTAAAAGTATTGCAGTAATACTGACGCTTAGGTGGCGTATTGGGGATCGCAGTTGTTGAAGGTTACACAGGTGAAAATAAAAAAATATGCGGCAATATAACAAAGTTAAGATTTGTTTTTTTTGTTGCTTGTTGTTTGTACGGGCTAATCTCCGAAACTGTTGGACCGATTTGAATAAAATTTTGCAATAAACACCCCCCCATTCAACATCTGGATACTTTTAATCACGCAAAATTAAAGAGTTCCCGTGGGATAGTTAAAAATTAATACAAAAAGTCGTAAAACAACGCGGCCGTAGCCGCAGGCAGACAGCTAGTTACTAATATTAGAATTCAAACTACATATTGCTCTTTTAGATATAAATTTATGAAAATGACACACTTTTGCAATAAAGGACAGCTATTTATCTGTCTCTATCGTATTCTTGACTCAAATGACAAAAATAAGGGTTAAGTTCTACCCTCGGGGTTTTCATACCCTATATGCAACGGGCTGTAATTAGTAATTTCATAATTTGACAAATGATAAGGTACTTACAGTCGCAACTGTCGCCAAGAATGCTTACGCGCCTGAAGGTACAGGCAAAGTATAAGTTAATTCAGTAGAACATCTTCATTTTAAAACTACAGAGCTTGAAATTGACTCTTCCGTGCTAGTCTGATTACAGACATTAGCAAAGTAGTTATTATGTTTCATTTAATTTATTTACTTGATTAGTATGTTTGAGATACAAAATATCGACTCAAAAATATTTCAAGAAACAAAAAAGTTTATAAATTCGTCTTTATTTTTGTTTTTTATCAAAACTTTTTCTATTGTAAAGCTGCGTTCTTTTTAAAGTAAATATCTAGACAACTCCATGTATATATATCTCTGCTACCACATGTATGTCGTTATCTTTACATTCAATCCAACTATTACAGACCCCACACTGGCGTCTTTCGAGCTTCCCAGCGCCGTCGTCGTTATAAATTTAGCAGATCAATGCCAGCGTTGCGTTTTTTGGAACACAAAATTTTTTCGCGAACACAATTTTTTTTTGTTTCACTCGCTTACCTGCCTATTACTGTATGCGTGACGGCCAGCGCTGTCGTCGCGTCGACGCTGGAAAAACGATCGAAAGACGCCAGTGTGGTTGGCCTGTTATCACCACATTAAATCATCAAAATTTCACCTAACTTTTCGTAAAATTAAAAAATAATTAAAGATAACTGATGAATAAATTGTATTCAAAAAACAAATGAAATGCCACGAATCGTGCAATGCCCTGATAAAACTCTTTCACGAATGTACCTAAAACTAAAATAGCTCAGAGTTAACTTACTTACCCTCCTTATACGATGCCTGAGGAGACTTGATATGCTAAACTTATAGCTTAAGTATTGGCCTGGCGACATTCCGATAATACATAGTATTGGTAACATCACTTTTTAAGGAAATGTCATACTAATAGTTGCATATGTCTAAATACTTTGCAGTAAATAAATAAATATTATAATACTAAACTGTAGTTTTTAATGGTTAAGGTAAATTTAAAACTAAATCGTCTGTTTCAATGTCAGTTAGTACTTTATATTTTACTAGCTTTAACAGTTTTCCCGTAGGAATAAGACATTTTCCCGCGACAAAAGGT
Source organism: Teleiodes luculella (assembly GCA_948473455.1). NCBI lineage: Eukaryota > Metazoa > Arthropoda > Insecta > Lepidoptera > Gelechiidae > Teleiodes > Teleiodes luculella. The sequence goes on from OX419595.1 coordinate 12,919,268, forward strand.
AGCTTATATCCTTTCCCGCATTTTTATTGAAACACAACGAAAAATACTCGGAATTGTATTAGACATTCATGGCCATAATCTCCACCTGAACGTTAGGTTGGGGCTCACAGTTGTTGTTGATTACTAAGGTGAACACTGCTGCTCATTCTAAAGCATTCTCAATATATTTATGGTGTAAATACATTTTAATTCTAAATATTTCTTTAGTTATCCCATACGACACCCACTGGAAGATGTAAAATTCTAAGCCACGGTGCGTCGTAGAGCGTTGTCGATGGCCAAGTCTTCTTCTTTTCGAGTCGACAGCAAACTCAGACAGTCTCGGCCCAAAAACCAGCCACACGAATAGCGTCGTCAGTAGCCTTCATCAAGTCCTCTCGCGTGCAGGTGACAGGACAAGATGGGCAGCTAATGAGATGGTCCATTTTCTGGGGAACCATACCACACCTACACTCCAAGTTAGAGTCCCCTATGAAACCCCATCGGTATAAGTTATCCCTAGTCCGACCCACCTGGGTCCGGAGTCTGTTGAGGGATTTCCAGATAGGCCATGGCTGTTTATAACCAGGGGGGAGACCCTCAGCTATCGGGACAAATGGGTTAGGGAGGGAGACACTATTCCGCCAAAGCTCAACTCTCGCCTCTGCAGGGTCGACTGTTAAGGGAACGACACACTTAGAAAAGTTTTTGCGACTTTTCAGCCTTTGTGGAACGGACGAATGTTCGTTCATAGGGTGTCGCGTGTCGCTCTCCATTTTGGTTCTTTCCAGGGAGCTTGCCACAGCTCTGCGGACTTCTGGTGGTGATATTCCAGCCAGTGGATAAAGCACTTGTACAGGTGTCGGCTTAAGACAACCAGTAATTATCCTGCACGTTTCATTGAGTGCAGTATCCACCAACTTTGCATGAGCTGAACGACTCCACACAGGGCTGGCATACTCACCTGCCGAGAAGGATAAGGCCAGCCCCGTAGTCCGCATGACATCAGGCGAAGCCCCCCATTTTGTAGAGACTAGTCGACGAAGCAGGTTGTTCCGCGAGTGAACTTTCAGTTTCAGATGTTCGCAGTTTTTCCTGAAAGTTAGTGAGCGATCCAAGATAACGCCTAAGTACCTAGGAAAATCGTTATGCTCAATTTGCTCCCCACGCCAAAGGATATTCAGTTTACGCCCCGCCTCTCTGTTGCGAAGATGAAAAACGCACGACTGGGTTTTGCTGGGGTTTGGCTTCAATGCGTTGGCATCATAATACCGACCCAAGCAAGTGAGCGCATTTGACAGGTTGGTTTCAACCTCTTCAAAACTGCCAGCTTGGCAGGTCAGCGCAGAGTCGTCAGCATAGAGAAAGCGGGACGTATGGGGGCTGGACGGTTGGTCGTTGGTATAGATGTTAAACAGTATAGGGGCCAGAACACTACCCTGGGGCAGGCCATTTTTCTGAGCCCTCCAACGACTTTTGTCAGAGAGAAGGTGGACTTGGAACCGACGGTTGTGGAGAAGTTCCCGGAGAATGTTGACAAATTTGATGATGAATGATGGCCAAGTGGCTAGGGCCGTTGACTTTCCTTCGAAATTCGTGGGTTCAAGCCCCGACACTTAATAACCAATGTGTTTTCGATTTTTAAATTCATACTAGCTGTCCGCCCGCGGCTATACGCCCGCGTTGTTTGTTTTTTTTTTCGTTTTTTTTTACCTTTTAAACCTTCCCTGGACTTTCATGAATATTTCAAGACCAAAATTAGCCAAATCGGTTCAGCCGTTCTCGAGTTTTAAGAAGACTAACGAACATCAATCCATTTTTATATATAAGAAGATTATGTACGTTTATCCGACGCTCTTGCGGTGAAGAAAACATCGTGATAAAACCTGCAAACACCTTCTAAGAAATACAAAGTTTTTATACGAAGTTGACCAACCTACAATGGGTCTATTTACCCTAATTTTAGAGTAGGCTCGAGCCCCTCAGTGGGGACATATTTGAGCTGTTTACATCCATACGGCGTAAATTACATTCCACCAGTAATAAATCTGTATGTCCAGTTAATTTAATTAAATGAGTGCATAAATTTAATTGAGAAGTGGCGAGTATTCTAATTAATCACGAAACATAGCCATGTGGTTAGATCAAGCGTTTGCCCGCGGCCTCTCTCGTCTAGTATTTAGTGTACGGTACTTAGTCCGCACTTAAGTAGCCATTCAGATGGGATAATTTTAATTATACTAAGCGATTTACGGTTTGTAGAAATTAATGAGTAGTATAAAGGTTTCGATTACAATGTATATGTGTTTTGAAATAAGTTTAAACAACCTTAATTCATACGCAGTTCTTTTTAAATGGCATATTTTCTGGAAATCTTTTCTCAGTAGATAGTTTATATTAATAAAATGTTTCTTTGAATAATTACAAGTGCATATAATTGTTCCATAAGAGAGAGAGAAAGCATTACTTATATCTTAATTTGGTGTGTGCAAAAAATATAGATATTTTTATTTAAATATGGCGTATGTATTTTAAAAATCAAAACGGCTTATTGCTCAGTTTACTAGTAAACTGCTCGAAGCTCGAAGCATAGCTAGAAACCTTATAGCTCAGCTAGTAATGTATGCGCATCTACAGGATAATTTATTTTTAGTGCAATGACTTTACATTTCAAATCCGAAACTTCATTACGGTATAACTGGACAAATCTGTAAATGCTGAATGCACATTATTTCTTAAGTCCCAAATAAAAAAATACATTGATTGTTGGAAAGTTCTAATATCAGACATAGATAGGTAAGTACAAAAGACGCTATGTCGCTATGTCGCTGTTTTTGAACAGATGTCTTTTATTATTTCAATGCTATACAATTTGCTATTTCCATTTATCAAATCAACAACATTAAAATCGTAAAATAATAATATGAAAAATATTATTTAAAGGAGCATACCGCGTTGATGTCTTTTGTATGGAAAGCGCATTATTACAAGAGTCAAAGAGAATTTGCCACAATTGTAAATAATATTTATTTATAATTCAAAATTGTAACTTGTTTAATCAGTTTACCAATCGACATACGAAATCATATTAAATTAATTTTTCTTGTATTAATTAATTCATTTACGTTAATTAATACAAGAAAAAATCGAAGAAAAACTTTTTAACGAGGAATAAAATACTTAAAAAATGTATAATATTCTGTGCACCTTATGGATGAAATGAAATGATATTTTTTTAAGGTATAATAAAATAACCGTTTAGTTATTTTAAATTTATTTTGTATGCTTGTTATTCAACGGAATTAATCCATAAAATCAGACAAAAAATTAATTTAAAAAATCAACGGTTTCCTATTTGTACCGAAAATTTAAATGTTTACTGCTATAATAATATGTATGTAGCGTATTTTATTTAATTTTCCAGCTAGCAAAGCGGTTTATTTGATAGGTAGCGAGCGGACTGTTCCTGAACAAATTTGCTAACTCATTTCGAACCAATTTTTATGGACAATGAAAATCTTGATGAGTGTCGATAGGAAGTTAATAACTTCGACAAAAGATTGCTATTTATAACTAAGTACCTAACCTACCTACTACCGTAGCTTTATTTTAATAACTCGATTCCTAACAAGTTGTTTTTTAAACTAAGTATAAACTCTAAGTTGAATATTCATAAATACTTCGTAATCAAACACAAAATGACAGGTTGAAAAAAAAGACGCCACGCATGATACGAAACGAAAAAATAAATATAAATTAAAGAAATAACAGTTTGTAAAATTACTTACCGAACAGTAAATCTGAAGAATTCGCCTTAATTTCACTGACACAAAACGAACACAATTTTCACTCAAAAAAATCAACTCTCGCGCACCTCACTAAATTTTGATCAACCAATCAGATATTTCACGTTTAATCTGGTACACTTGTTATTAGTATTACACTTTTTTCGATAATCTATATAAATCTTTATTTCACTGTGAATTTACTATTAATTTCATACAAAACTGTATTGTACTTTCATTTCTTTCTTTCTCTACAAACGTAAAACTAGCCGACGGCAAACAAAGGTCTCAACTCTAAAAACAAAAAAAAAACATTCACGTAGTTTCTAATTAAAAAAAAACAGAAATCCAAACTCAAAAACCAAATTCAAAATGGCCGCAAAAAGATCAAATTCGAAAAAGGAACCAACCACTTCCCGAAATTAAAACGCTCAGCTGTTCGCAAGGTCGTTGAAAAAAAATCTTATGTCGGAGGACGTTGCACCCGAAAAGGATCGTGGATCGTGTTGAGAAAATAAAAGCGTGTTAAAAAAACTGTTCTTACAAACATGCGCGCGCAAGGCCCGCGGTCCGGCCCGCGAATGAAACGACGAAGAACTATTTCAAACGGCCTAGGAGTAACTTAGAATAGAATGCTAGTTTGATACTAGACACTCTTCTACGTCCATTGCTCTTTCGTTTCTGAAAGTACCAGCCAGTTTTTTTTTTATTGCGTTTCAATGTTTTTAGTTTAGTTCGAATGCCAGTAAAATTTTATTAATAATAATAATAATGTATTACTTTTTACTTATAAAAAAACTTGCTAGGATTGTAATATTTTTATTTTAAAAACTTGTATCCATCTTTTAAGTATCTATTTTGCTGTTATTTATAATGATTGCTTGTCTTGTTACCGCTAGAAACATTTCATTACACGGGAAAAACTTATCAGGTGGACTAAAATGTTGTAATATAATGTTAGTAAATTATTATAAGATTTATACAACTAATTAGATTTACATTACTTTTATACTGATTAGAAAACATTAAGAAATTGGCCACATAGTTGATAGATAAAATATTAAGTAAGTATATTTAATTAACAAGAAGATTAAATTAGTTAGGATAAGTTTAACTAACTAACTTAATTAGGATTCATCTTATAAGATCAATAGAAGTAAAAAAACACAAGTATTTTAAAGAACTTTCGACTCTCTGGATATTTATTAGGACATCGCTTAAAAATTACTGCACTTTGAACACGGTTCCCAAATAATATCGAGTATGTTCGTTTGAGGCTTTCTCGCTTAGTACAAATTATTTTGTATATTTACGGGTCATAACTGTTTAAAATTATCGCGTAAAGAGCCGTAAATATACAAAATAATATATCGAGATTTTTTTTTTCTTGCTTCATTCTATTTCATAATAATGTAACAAATATTCGACGCTATTTATTACCAAAGGAAAAAGTCTCACGGATAAATTGTTAATACAGATAGCTTCGCAGGTGGCAAGCTAGTTGTTTTTTTCAAATCTATGACATTTTAATATATCCCAGACTTCCTACAGAGTGGTTTTCTGCGCGCGCGCCGGCTAGCTTGCACGGAAGTGGGGTTATCGCTTTATACATGAGATTAATTTTAATTAATCTCGGACGTGATTTAATATACGAACGGGTTTCGAGTTCCCTAGGTAACGAGTTTTGTTTTTATTTTAAACTAGCTTTGCGGCCCGCGGCTCCTCCCGCGTTAAAATTTTTCCCGTGGGAATGAGGTTTTTTTTTTATTCTCTCCGTAAGAACCATCCTTGGACTTCAACGAACTATAAAAAAAAAAGAATTGGTAAAATTGGTTCGGGCGTTGTTGAGTTATGTGCTTACCAACACATTTTGCGATTCATTTTTATATTATAGATGTGATAAACTTATTAGAACTGGAAGAAATTGTTATAAGACCACGTGTCTGTTTATGTATACAAATTACAATATTTCTGTTAGGTAAGTATATTCGTTCATTGTGAAATACAGTTTTTTTATGAAAAAAAATACTAATAAATTAACTAATGACTTGTACTACTACAGCCTATAATAGTTTTCTGCTGGAATTAGACCTCTCCTAGAAAGGCAGCTATTGCTATAATCCCCACTCTTGGTTGCTGTTGATTTCATAGGTGAGGTATTGATTTGTTATTGATTACAAATAAAAAAAGGATATTCTTTTTATAAATGCAAATGGATTTCTGTGAAATTAATTGATGGAAGAAAGAAAGATGAAAAAATTAATTGATCAAGTAAAGAATTAATGGTAAATGTACTTTTCCCGAGGTAACGGACTAACTAATAATCTTAGATGAATAAGATTACTAAATATAATTTAATGTACGGAACCAAAAGTTTCTAATTTGATTTTATATTTACATACCAGTACATAAATTAAAACTTATCTAGCCTATATCGATTTCTCTCACCGGATCAATAAATAAAAATACATTTAATTTATCTCAAATCGATGTTTTCCAATTAAGTAATAATCTAACATTTAATTATAAATTAATTAATCACCATTGCCTGGGAAGTGTGAAATCTGGTGGCATTAAAAATTACTACTGTGATTAATTAATTTCTCTAGTTGTAAAACCTGAGATAGGAATAGGTAAATTGATTCATGCTTATCAACATGTTATCATACATATATTATAATAAAATCATTAGAACTATAAACTTACTTACTCAGCGCTTTAATAATAATAATTATTTTATTTTATTTTTTCCCCATGACATAAGTAGCTACTTAAAAATTATTATAGTATTGTATTGGGAAACAGGAGTCCAAACTAGGTAAACCCCGTACCATGGAACTCCTGGTCTCCATCTCTCAGACTTTTTTAATTGGCCTATGCTTGTGTCGAAAAGGTACGACCAATCAAGCTTCACCGGACTTGCGGGGGAGCGGAAGACTCTACCCCAGAGTAGTCATGTACAAAAGCCAGCACATGCGGTTGGACATTCGCACTACGAAATTCACACCTACTTCTACGGAATACGGGCGCTCTCAAGGTCAATAAGTCCAGCCGCATGTGCTGCCTACTGTACCAACGCGTCTTTTTGCGAAACCAACTCGGCTATTGATTTCTAAACATTAATGTAAATCTTCTATACTTTAATAGAACTGAAGAATCGGCGTGTCTGTACATTGATTTGTTTTTCAAAAAACTGATTGTAGGTGATAAAGGGAGTGTAGCTGAACACAAAAATACTAGTTTTGAAAAAATGGCGGTTTGTCTGTCTGTCTGTTTGTACACGTTAATTTCTGGAAGCGTTGGACCGATTTAAATGAAATTTTGCATGGTGTTACCTTATCCTCGGTTAACATCTTAGATACTTTTTACCACGGGAAATAGTAAAAAAAAACAACGCAGGCGTAGCCGTGGCCGGACAGCTAGTTGATAAATAAAATGGAATGTCCAATGTAATCAATCTTTTTGAAACATTTTGGGCCGACGCGTTTTTGTCACCAACGCCATGTGTGGCCGGATTTTATAACGGGTATTGCTCATTTGTATTTCCAGTACTTGTCAAAAAAAGCACCAGAACTGGAAGCCAAAACAACTCTTCGAAACTGGTTCGCTCGTCTGATTGAAAAGTTCTTAAAATTGGAGCATTTCTTATTATACTAAAAATAAAGGAAGTTAATTGACAAAAAACGTTCTGTATCGATATTTGGAAATGGACTTATCAAATTAAATATTTTAACATGATCAAAGTTTTTATCTCATCATACTAATATTATTAAGAGGAAAGATTTGTATTTGTGTTTGTGTGTGTGTGTGTGTGTATGTGTAAGTATGTTTGTAATAAATAAATTAAAAACTACTGAACCAATTTCAGAAATTCTTTCACCATTAGAAAGCTACATTCACTCTGAATAACATTGGCTACCTTTTACCTCGGGAAAATGCCTCATTTCCACGGGAAAAACTGTTAACGTGCTAGCTAGTTATAAAGTTAAAGCTAGTTAGTTATATAGATGGAATCTAACACTAGCTTTCCGCGTCGTGGCTTCGCTCACGTTAACACTTTTTCCCGCGGTAAAAGATAGTCTTGTTATGTTACTTTCCATGGTCTATCCTTATACCAAGTTTCATTTAAATTGGTTCAGTAGTTTTGGAGCCATTCTATGCAAACAATCAAATCATTCCTCTTTATAATATAAAAGTATAGAATGTATGTATGTATGTAAACGTTTATTCAAAAAAAAAACATATTTTCTCTTAATTTACTTTTCTGCCAAACTGCACAGCAGTTTATTGGCGGACTAGACAAGCAATCACAATAGTTCAATAACTTTTCGGTACTGCAAGAGAAATATATTTTTGTTATTGGAAAAAATAATTGACTAAGACTTACTACAAAGGAAAGGAAAGGAAGGAAAGAAAAAGGTTGCCATTAACAGATAGCATGTATGTATTTCATTCAGATCATGGTACAAATAGTATTATGCCTATAATAATATAATACTACGCGTGACACATCGCTACTTCATTAAAATTTGACACTGACAATCTGGCTATCCTACTTGCAGGGGCGTTGATTTATTTATTTTGCTCTTTATCTATCGCTGATGGATGACGTAGAATTGTTCCAGTATCACGAGACTTAGTAGAAGGCCTTATTTTGTTTAACCATGATTTGGGTTTAAGTACGGAACTCCGACAAGACTCTACTCCGACAAGACACTATCTACTCCGACAAGTTCGGTAGGTTAGGTTAGGTTAGGTTTTATGTTTTGTCGTAGTAGTGTCTTGTCGCTGTCGGAGTTCTGTTTTATATTCCATGATTTGCCCATTTTTTCAGATTTTCATCCTTTTATCAAGTTTCCTCTCAGTCTATTTTACTACACAAGAAAAGGTCTAGGAGCAATAATAATAAGCACCAGTTTTGATCCCTGGTTAAAGACGCAAGCGGCCATCAGCTGATACTTTCATAATATAGGAGTCATATATATAGGAGTCATTATGAAAGTACCAGCTGATGGCCGCTTGCGTCTTTAACCAGGGATCAAAACTATATCAAAAAAATAACAAAACTATAACAAACCCATATGGGTTAGTAGGAGTGCCTTGTTTTTTACGCAGCGCAACAGTGCCTAGCTAAACTAGCCAGACGTACGTACGCACACAGTCCTAATGCTTCGTTACACAGCTATTAAAGGCGCGAATACACAGACGCGGGAAGCGGGGCTGCGGGACGGAGTCCGACTTTATACACCACTAGCTGTCCGGCCGCGGCTACGCCCGCGTTGTTTTTTACTTTTCCGTGCACAGTTTCTTGTAGGAAAGAGATATTTTCCCGTGGTAAAACGTTTCTAAGATGTTGACTAGGGATATATGGTACCATCATGCAAAATGTTATTTAAATCGGTCAAGTAGTTTCGGAGATTAGCCTGTGCAATTACTGAGCCGTATATAAGTTACTGTAGTTTATTAATTATCCCACGGGAACTCTTCAATTTCCCGGGATAAAAAGTATCTAAGATGTTGACCGGGGATATATGGCACCACCATGCAAAATTTCATTTAAATCGGTCAAGAAGTTTCGGAGATTAGCCCGTACAAACAGACAAACAGAGAAACAAAAAATTATGAAAAAATCTGGATAATATGTTCTATACGACTTCTTACATCCCCCTGACTTGGTTTTTAGAATTTTTTCTATGTACAGATTTTCGACTCCACAGTTATATAATTTATATGAAATTTAACTGGTTGTTATCCGCAACATAATAGTGGTCGTACCCATGAAACAAAAAACTTTCCTTAAGGAACATAGGTTAAAATCTCAAATTAAATTTCAACTTGTTGAAGTTTGTATGAAAAGTTGAAAATTATTTTTAAGATTTCACCCTATGTAAAGTAGCCAGTACATGCGGCTGGACATGTTAACCTTGACAACGCCCGTATTCCGTGATAGTAGGGGTGAATTTCATAGTGCGAATGTCCAGCCGCATGTGCTGGCTTCTATACCTTAGGAAAACTACCACTATGTTGCAGATACGTCATCATGCTGATCATCCTTGTCTATTAACACGCATTCGACAAGGATGAACAGTATGATGCCGTAGGCTTGTGTCAAGTAACGTGGTCTTACGGTTAGACCTTGTTTTCTTGGACCATGAGATAGACAACTAGTTAAATTTCACGGTGTATAAGGCTTATAACATGCTTGTGTCAAAAAAGTACGATGAATCAAGCTTCACCGGATCTGGTCCCGCATCCCGCTCTTTCTCGCACCTGTGGGTCCGCGGCTTTATAAAAAAAGCGGCCAAGTGCGAGTCGGACTCGCCCATGAAGGGTTCCGTAACAACAAGTAACATAATATAGAAGTTCTTGTAGTTCGTTGTAACTTTGATCGATGTTTTATTTCATAAATAGTGAAAGGGAAAAATAAAAAAAACTACTAACTAGATCTCGTTCAAACCAATTTTCGGTGGAAGTTTTCATGGTAATGTACATCATATATTTTTTTTTAGTTTTATCATTCTTTTATTTTAGAAGTTAGAGGGGGGGGGGGCATACATTTTACCACTTTGGAAGCGTCTCTCACGCAATCTATTCAGTTTAGAAAAAAATGATATTAGAAACCTCAATATCATTTTTTAAAACCTATCCACAGATAACCCACACGTATGGGATGATGAAAAAATTTTTTTTTTTGTTTCAATTCTAAGTATGGGGACAAAATGTATTGTTTACTTTCTAATTTTTTGTAAATATCTTAATGCGGTTCACAAAATGCATCTACTTACCAAGTTCCAACAGTATAGCTCTTATAGTTTCGGAAAAAAGTGGCTGTACGGACGGACGGACGGACGGACAGACAGACACGACGAATCTATAAGGGTTCCGTTTTTTGCCATTTGGCTACGGAACCCTAAAAATGGAGGGCGTATACAATGCACGTACAATCAACATCAGTGTCGTCAGTAATAACCAGCATGAAAAGACACGTGATTCCATTGGGTTTATATGTAACTAGCGACCCGCCCCGGCTCCGCACGGGAAAATGGTTATTGTGGATTATCCTTAAGTATATTATGCATGTATTATACATATAAACCTTCCTCTTGAATCCCTCTATCTATTAAAAAAAACAGCATCAAAATCCGTCGCGTAGTTTTAAAGATTTAAGCGTACAAAGGACATAGGGAGGGACATAGGGACAGAGAAAGCGACTTTGTTTTATACTATGTAGTGATAGTGATAGTGATGAAGAGAGGGTTGTTTTATGTTGGGTTGTAGGTCGTCTCGATTTTGACTGTATATTTTTTGTATGTAATACTGTAATAAAATCTTTTTAAGGGGCTACCCGAGGCTAAGTGGCGCCGCCCTCTGTTAAAAATTAATTACTCGCGAAGTATATTTTTTTTCTAAAATCCGGACGGTCATTTTGAAGTTGGCGTGCTATAGGATATATAGGGGCCATAAACTGTATTTATTATAGTCCGCTGTAGTTACAGATAGAAAAGTTGCTAAAAACGGCCACTTTTGGCAAATTTTCTATCTGTAACTACAGCGGACTATAATAAATACAGTTTATGGCCCCTATATATCCTATAGCACGCCAACTTCAAAATGAACGTCCGGATTTTAGAAAAAAAGAATACTTCGCGAGTAATTAATTTTTAACTGATGGTGGCGCCACTTAGCCTCGGGTAGCCCCTTAATAAAAAGTTGAACTTCCGAAAAGACTGAAAAGCAAAAATCTCTTTCTGTCGGTCTATTTGTTATGCTTTTATCCATAACGATTAAACTGATTTTGACGAAACTTAGTAAAACGATAGAATAGACCTTAAGGAAGGGCATAGGCTACCTTTTACAGCGGGAAAATACATAGTTTCAACTAAAAAAAATATGAAAATCGGAATACCTACTCTGTAAAAAGATCTACAAGAACATTTAGGTGGTATTCAAATCCGCGACTCTGTGTTTCGAAAGTAAGTAAACGCATTACTAACTACAAAACCATCGTAGTATAATATGCGAAGTTATTATCGCAACACCGCCGCGCCGCCGTTTGTAAGCCGCCGCGCGTGTAAAAGTGTCCCCACTGATCCCCATTTCACTGGTGGGGATCAGTAAGTGGGGATCAGTGGTGGCTGATTGGCATGCATTGGTCTATTGAAACTCCTCGCGAGGTGTGCCTAGCTCCTCCTACAATGTCAAGACGGCACAGATGGAGCTACCAGTACTCGCATATTAACAATCTTACAATTATATTCATGAACGCGAAAGTGTGGAAATAGATGTTTGTTACTCCTTCACGCAAAAGTTATGGTCAAATTTTAACAAACAAACAAATAAACAAATTCTTTATTTCAAAGAACAAATTGTACAGTTGATAGGAATTACCGTCGGGCCCCGCACTAGGTTACACCTGTATCGCGGAAACGCAGGAATATATTGCAGTACAAAGTTTACCGGAGCTATTCGGGTTGGCAAAATAATTTTACAAAAACAAAGAATAAACATGGAAATGGACGCGATCAGTATGGTTAGTAGTGTATGTAAAATAATAAATAAATAGAAATAGGTATATGGCGATGTTCTAGATTTTAAATAGGCTGTTTATATTTTTTTAATCCCCGACAAAAAAGAGGAGAGTTATATGTTTGACGTGTGTCTGTCTGTCTGTCTGTCTATGGCATAGAGGTAGAATTTTTTTTTGCTGTCTGTGGCATCGTAGCTCCTCAACGGATGCGCCGATTATGATCTATATTTTTTTGCAAGGTTTTACAATCGAAAGTGTCCTTAGCTATGATCCAAGAACAGCCAATTGAAGATTATCAGCTATTTTCTAGTTGTTGAAAATATCAGGGTTTTTAATATAAAAATTAGGAAATCCTGCTTTTAAGTTCACTCCGAGGGTGACTCTGATCGCAATGCTGTAACTTTCATAAATCTCAATAAATCATTGACAGTAACTATGAAATATGCTGGAAAATTTAACTGTAACTGACACCTGTACTGTACAGTAGCTAGCACATGCGGTTGGACTTGTTGACCTTGGGAGCGCCCGTATTCCGTAGCGATAGGGGTGAATTTCGTAGTGCGAATTTGTAACCGCATGAACTGGCTTTTGTACCATTACCATATTCGAGCAAATAAACGCATTTGATTTTATTTGAATAAAACTATACAATTTAATATATTATTGCATTTATTCAGAAATAAATTTCAATACATCAAATAACTCTCATACAATAAATAATTTACAAAACTATTTATTACACAAAATTAATTAATGTTTCACACGATTTTATGTAAATTTTAATTCAATAACCAAGGACTGAAACTTAGTCGAGATAAATGGTGTTAATAAATAGTTCACAAATAAAAAATCCTCCTCCATACCCCAGTAATCAAACTCTCGCCTTATGTTAACGATGTTCCGGGTTCGAACCCCGGGGTAGGTATCGAATATATAAATATGTATATCATTTTGTAAGACTTCCCTGCTTTTGATAGGACATTGCAGGCTCAACCACCTGACTGTCCGAAAAGAGAGATGAATTCGTGCTTCGGAAGGCACGTAATCGTGCGGTTACTATTTACAGTTGACGAGCCACGATTCTGACACCAGGGTTCGTGAGGTTAACCTTAACCCACTCGATGAACAGCAGTATAATACATAATTACACAAAGTTACGATCTTTACAGAGTGAGCTGAGTTTTAAAAAGCTCACTTAAGCTATAATAATGGATAGGTATATTAGCAAATATAAATCGATCTAATGACCCACACTAGCGTCTTTCTTTCACTCGCCTTGCTGCCTACGATGACGCACGACGAGGACGCTCAAAAGACGCTTGTGTGGGGTGGGGTCTAAGTTCCAGTCCTTCTCTAAATCTACCGAAAAGAATAATCATATGTGACCTCGTCTAAGTATAAAGGCAATGAGTGAAACTTCCGGCATTTGGTGTCTCCGCTCTTTTTGTCTTCTGGAAGGAAGTTCCAAATGATGAGGTCCTCGTCTGTTGTTGCTGTTGCTGCAAAAGAAAATATTGTATGAGCATTTAGCCATACAGAGCGTTGGTGGCTAAGTGGCTAGAGCCGTTGACTTCCATTCGGAAGTTCGCGGGTTCTAGCCTCGGCACGTACCAATTTGTTTTAGATTTTTTAATTTAGTACGTTTATTTGACGCTCTGGTGAAAGAAGACATTGTGCGGAAATCTGCACATGCCTCATGCCTGCGAAGTGATTGAAAGGTGGTGTATAAAGTTGACCAACCTGATTTCAGGTAAGGTTTGAGCCCCTCTGTGCCTTTATGGCTCTGCGCCTTTAAACCTTTTTTACGCGACAACCGAAATCGAATAAGTCAAAAACGGGAAAAATATTCATCCACCGAATTCTAAAAATCAAATTTAAAATAGACCGAACCAGAATGTAAAAAAAAATCAAACAAAAAAAGTTAGAAAAGAGTTTAGTAGCAAATTTTACACTAAGCAAAGGAGGTGATCTCTGCAGATGATCGCAAATATTAAGGGCTTACCAAGTTTGGTCCCGTCTGGACTGAAGACCATGGTCCGGACTCGATCCAGAACATTCTTCCCCTCCCCTGATTGGTCTACCACAGTGTTCGGATCGCTCATCACCATCAGCTGACCGTACGTCTTCGTCATCGTCACTGCTCTGTCTAAAAAGAAAAAAAGTATTATCTGCTCGGAAGTACGTTTATTTTTCCTTAACAAGATGCAACGAGCCGTTTTATTCTCTATGGAGGATGGAGGAAATTTTGTATGAATATATATTGTTCCCTATTTATTTGTAGATATTATAGCCTTAGTCGACCACGCTGACCCGATGCGGATTGGTCAACTTCACACACAACCTTTGAATTATTTCGCGATGTTTTTCTTTTATCGTAAGAGCGCCGAATAAAAGTAGGTACACAATAGCGAATGAAGAGACTAGTCGGACGCGATTCAGAGATGTTTGCAAACGTGACATGAACGGCTTTGGAATTCGGAGTAATGGGTAGGAGAGTCGCGCCGAAATGGCGTAATGTCAAACTGGGAATGGCAAGACACGATGAAGTCTGGCCCAAAAATCTGAAGCAGAAAAGACTTCGTCGCAATTTGACTTCTGCTGCGGAAGCACGGTTAGTTTGCGATCGATGTGGCAATAAATGCTGAGCTGCAATTGGACTTTATAGTCACAGATGAAGACATATAGTCACAGATGGGATTCCCCGTAAACTCACAAGTGCAACATTTATTTGGTTGCTGTGGTCAATGATGATGACATGCAATTCAACGGCCCAGCCACCTGACCACCGTCGCTTAACTGTACAGAAAAACAAATTCACCATCCCTTCCCAAGCACGTTCTTCGCCTGATAAAAAAATCTTTAGAGATGTGTAGGTAATGCGTATGATATCACAAAAGTAATATCACCCTAAAAGGTAATGCAACATTACACATTACGCGAGTATTGTAACCAGTACACCAGTACACATTAGCTATTAAATCACAAATTACGTATAGCGGCGCGCCTAAACTTTTTATTTTGTGCTATTATAAAGGAAAATCAATTTCAGTCGGGTCAGGTAGTAAAAAATAAAAACAAAAAATACTTTTTTGATGTGTGCTATCTCGACTCGAGTAATGCGGTCATGCGCAGGTAAAGTTATAATAAAGTAATATGTGCTGCTACGGTACTGTACGGAATACTACAGAGCATATCTTCTGTGATGTTTAGGGTGATGTGTAATGGTACGGGGTGATATCACCTTTTCGAAAGTAATGAGTAATGTGATATGGAATTAAAACGTACTGTTTTGCGCATGTCTAAAAATTATTATGTAACGTTTCAAACCAACTCCTCAAACCTGCATTCCACAAGCTGAGCACCAGCTCGCCGGTTCTGTGACTGAACAGCATGACGTCCAGAATGTAGTGGTTTCCCAAACCCAGCTTCACGTCCCTCAGGCGGGAGGAAGGGGTGTCCCACATGACTATGGTGGTCTCTTGGTTGGAAGTCGTTACGCCGACCCCGAGAAGAGCGCTGCGCCATGGGTGCCAAGCTATCGTCTGTAAAAGTAAAGGATAGGTACTGTGTTTAAGGGCAAAATAATGTATAATACATACTTAGAATAGAATAGAATGCAACAACCACACCACAACATAACAACACAACACACTACAATGCACAATACCTCAGGCCTCGTAGCCTAGTTGGTAGTACGTCTGCCTACAAACGAAGCACAAGGTCGCGGGTGTGATGAGCACTTATGTGTTTGCCTTGTGTCTGGATGTTGTATATATGTATGTGTATCAGCTGTCTGACACCCATAGTACAGGCTTTGCCTAGTTTGGGGTCAGATGGCCGTGTGTGAGATGTCCCATACATTTATTATATTATTATTATTATAATACAAGAGCGAGTCAGCCAGCCACAGGATAAACAAAAATGCTCATAAGACATCACACAAGTGTTGGTGAGTGAACAATCGTTTTCAACCTGCGTGGACAATACAATTTTCAGTAAAAAAGTATTCGTTTCATGACTTGATTGTAACTCATATCAGAAATATTTTTGGTTGAGGAACTTCTGTTTATATCATGACATAATTATTCGTATCATAGCTAGACTTGTTCTTGGTCGAAAGATGTCGCACGTATACACACTTTGCAGATTACTTGGGGATTGTTACACAAGTCAACCCTGCTTCTCTGTATCTTAGGTACGTTGTCTTTTAAACACACATGTTACGACAAAAAAAATAACGCGCGTTAAGCGCGTGACTAAAGTTTTCTACGAGATTTCTCACACATTACCTTTTAGACAAGCGTTTACGTGTGTTTAACTTCATTCTCGGATCCAAAATTTAAACACGAGGTGAGCAATGTCTAAAATATCTTCTTACGATATTTCATACAAGTCTAATGACACACACTTTTAACGTATTTTCAACTATTTCATAAGACACGCAGTTATTATTCATGTCTGACCTTTACAATCCATTCAGAGTTCATAGTGGAATGAGTCTCTAAGCTCGGCCACTTGAGCACGTAAACCAAGGCAGAGTTCAGTAACACGACGGCCACGAATCTGGCGTCGGGTGATATCTTCGCTGTTAATATGGGCGATCCCCCCAAATGCTTCCGTTTGGTCATTCCCCCCCGTCTTGAGTCGTAGTAGCAGACTTTGCCGAAAGAACAACCCCTAGAACAAAATTATTACGTGAATTTATTACGCTACCAGAGAGTTGTAAAGTCATTGACCTAGCATCAGCCAGGATTATTAAACAACCTAATTAGCACGTATCTATTGGTCCCGTCTACTCCACGAATGTTTACGTTTAAGAGCTACGTCAAAAGCCTTAGGCGGATTAATATTTCTGACACCAGCATTATTAGGGTCAGTCAGTTGATTACTTTACAACTTTAAGACGAAGATACGAAGCTTTTCTAACGTGGCTAATTTGGCTTCGTAGACAGACAGGGACCCACGACTTCACGTGCCTTATGAAGCACAGGATCATCTTTATTTTTGGACAGTCAGATGATTTAGCCTGGAACATCCTAACCGATCTGTGAATGGTCTCGCAAAGTAATTTTTGTTTAACAGTACACTACCGGAATTCGAACCTTCCTAGGTACTGTGAAGAGGTAATGTTTGACTAGTCTTACGTGATAAAAGAATTGCCAGTGGGACTCCAGTCCACCGCTGTGATAGAACAGTGCTTAAAATAATCCCAGAAACACTGGCAGGCTAGCAGGCTCTGCATGACCTTGATTAAAGCTGCGTCATGGATCTCCAGGAACCTTGAGCTGCTTCCGATCTGTAAACCAATTCACATTACCTTAGATAACTACCAAGCAGTCATCATCATCATTTCAGCCGAAAGACGTCCACTGCTGGACATAGGCCTCCCCCAAAGAACTCCACAACGAAGCAGCATACTTATTTTATCCCTTCCACAATCCACGGTCATGAATAAGCTTTTTATATTGGCGTGCGTTTCATTTATTGTGCGTTTACTCGATTCACATAATATCTGGGATGAGCTTAACGCTATATAGTTTTAAACAGGGACACAATATATCAATGTACCCCGATGTACTTAAAAGCCCGTGCCTCACGTGCGTTAACCCGGGTACAGTCTGGTAAAAGAGTCGTAAAATTATTAGGGGCGCCACTTCCTTTACGTTGCCATTTTATATCATTCTGTCGCGCTCTAACAGTTAGAGCTTAAGTTAGACTAACTTATGGATATTTCCTTTTCACGACTTTTTTGCCCGACTGTAGATTGGGTCCACATTGGTATAAATCTATCAAATTAAAATCATGTAGGATAGTTTTTTTTCATAGAGACAAAATTCCAAAATGGCTGTTATCTGTTCTAATTTTGGATAAATATAGGTAGATGACCATACTAAAAGACGGCGCCCTGCAGGATCAAATTTGCAGCACAGTATGGGGCACAGCGCGTATCCTTGCCCCATAACGCTCTGGGTCTTCCAGCTGAACAAGTGATAATTCTCCCCTAAGGCTGCCACCAGCATGTTATGGCTGCTCCAGTCCAAGATCTCTGGAACTGATAATAATAGAAGTGCTAGTTATGAATGAGTAGACGTGAACGCCGCAAAAGAGATGGCGGGATGAATTTGAAAGCTTCTTAGGAAGCTGTCCAAAAGTAGCATAACCACTGTGATAAACTGTATATCGCTTACCTAGCAGTCAAAATACCATGAGAAATCCAATAGGATAAGAAGTCATGCTAGGGGCAGTGGAAGAAAAACAGACGGGTTTTTGTCCAATCCAGTGGAACAATTTGGGATGATTGAGATAAGTTATGTTACGTTATCTTATGGAAAATGAAATTTTACCTTTGATATTTTATTCCTTTGATCACCACTAAAAGTGTTATGGCCGATTCTATACTGGGGACCACACGACCATCTACTCCTATTTTAAGTAACCACAGACATGGTTTAGATATTAGGTATAGTATGGCTACTACCGCTGTGCACCTCTTTGAGGTATGCGCGGCGAGGTGGGAGAGCACCGTTCCGCCACAAGTCTTGCCTTAGAAATGTAAACTCGTCGTCGTCGTCATCGTGTCGTGTATTGATATTATGTGAACTCATGCTCTTTTTTCCCCGGCTCCCACCTCGCCGCGCATACCTCAGTGAGGTGCACAGCGGTAGTGGTCATACTATAGTACTCCCAAGTATCCCTTATACTTACATGTAGCATAACTGTAAGTCGGCAAATCCAGTATGCTGTCGACGGAAGACAAACATCCCTTCTTCCGGGGGGCGCAAGGCCATGGTTGTGAGCAGGCCTTGTCGTAAGGGCTCGCCAGCCCATCCGTGATTGACTCTAACCCAAACACCTCGTCCAAACGCTTTTGGTAGTTCTTCTGCTTCCTGTACTTCGCTTCCTAACCCATGGCAGACATGAAGGAAAGTAAGTATTAGTAATAGTATTTTATTTGTAATACCACTAGTTTTGCTTTTCTAATGCTGCTAGGTCATCATCATCATCATCGTGGAAGAGTTCTGTCCAAAATGGTATCGCCAGATTGGCATGACAAGAAGGAGTACATCATCATAATCTCAGCCAATACATAAAACCTCACTAAGCCTCTTTAAGACAAAGAGAACCATCGTACGTAATCAAATGGAAATCTTATACATAAAACTCTCGATTCACAGTGTTAGTTACCAACCATACTTCTCCGAAACGGTTTGGCCGATTTTGATGAATTTTTATATGTATATACAGCAGGTCTGAGAATAGGTTATCATTTTTTTGTACCTTTGAGAGCGAGCGTAGCCGCGGGGCGAACAGCTACTTGGTATATAAGGAGAATAAACTTTATGGACGATAGGCGGCTTGGCAGAGTTCTAAATCCGCCGGTCCGTTCTGTCAATCACAGCAACAGTGTGATATTTGTCAATTAAAACTCAACTCATAATACGCTTTTTATTCTCTAACTATGTTACTATGGTTTGTTTCATATTAATCCGAACAAAAGGTCATTGACGGCTGCATGCAATGCGCACATTTTTTCAAACGGTACGATAAAAATACGTAATTTGGCATAACGTAGTAGAAAGCGGGGTGAACGTGTGACCTTGCCAGACATTTCGGCGTTACATTATTTTTAATAACTTTCAAGAAAAGAAAGGGTTCAATGGATTATATGAAAGAGACCATAAGTCCATGTTGCCGATTGCCTACCCAAATGTTGACAGTGTGGTCAGGAATGGAGAGGCGCCACGACCCGCGCCGGCGCTCATCTGCGAATGACTCCCGAGGCGGCATAAACCGGTCCACCCTGGGCCGCTGTAGTTGACACTGGAGGATTAATAATAATAATAATAATAATAATAATATGTGACTAAACTAGGAAGAGCCTGTACTACAACGAATACTATTCGCTCTAACGTGAACTAATCATAGAAAGGTTTTAGTTTCCTTACTTTACGTTTTATTTAAAGAAACTGTTATTTATTATTTTTACGAAGTTATAAAATTATATTTTAATTGAATGTTGTTTTTTACTTGGTACAATTTTATTTATTTGAAGCAATTATTGGAAGTATCGTTCTTGTTGTGCTATTAAATAACACAATAAATAGCAACCTCAAAGTTTTTCTTAAAATAACACGTTACAGGGCTCTCAGTATCTTCCCCATAGAAAGCAAACTTACTCGACACAAATATAGTTGTTCCACAATAAATTCCAATTATGTTATAGGAGGAGTTCATAAGCCATAAAGTGATAGACAGCTTTATAAAGCGTAATTAAAGGATCAGCGATAAATTTTTGCATCTTTTACTTTTAATTAATACTCGGGCTCTGAGTAAATTACAGATTACTTCATACTTTTTGATACAACAGTAGCCATCTGATGGTTAAATTAAAAATACCTGAAAGTAGTAATTTACCGTATAATCAACTGTAGCTGTAGGCCTACTATGAAAGTAGCGACAGGCTCGAGAAGCTGTCAAACGCGACATGTTGATAGAACTGCTATGGCTCTAATGTCACTATGTCGCGTTTGACAGCTTCTCGAGCCTGTCGCTACTTACATAGTAGGCCTACTGCTCGCTTAGGTTTTGGAGAGTTGTATCCAAAAATGTACTTGGTTCTGGGTTCTGGGTAAAGTTGTTTTTTTTTTTGCTCTGCCGGTACATTCATGAACATGCTAAGTTGAACACTTTGGAATTTTCACCGTTCTTATGTCCATTGATTAAGAAAGAGAATCGCGGTGCGCTTAGTGGCACTTGTTCGTACGTTTTGATTTTGAAGAGGTATTAATTAATGATTTCTTCAAATTATATTTTGGAAATAAGAATGGTGCTAAGAGCCTTACGTTGTATTCAATATTTATTTAATATTTGAACTACAATATTTCCAAATATTTGGAAAATTGGACAATATTTGTAGAAAGAAATACATAATGTTTCTGTATGAAAAAATAAAGCTTCAAGATCCACTTAGTGTTATGGCCTAGTTTAAATAATTTATATCATGTTAAAAGCACTTACAGATTTTTTACCGAAGACTGGTCTAGACATTATCTTTTAATTAAAACTATTCACTTTCTGCAGTTTGAAAGATAAGAGAAATATATTCAAAACATTTAATTCATCGTCTGATATTTTTATATATTTTTTTACTATTTTAAACTACAAGTCATTATTTTTGTTGAACTACCTTCAAAAATTAATATCGGGTATATTTCTTTCATAAATCTTCCCAATGGGAAAGCCAAAGGAACTGAGCCATACAGCCTAATCATATGATTAGATATAAATAATAAAATCAGAACCACCCCATAACAACCACTTACGGTAATATTTTCTTTTCTTTCTGCTAATGGCACTAGTTTATTTTTGCCAGTGTCGAGTTTTGCTATGTTATTAAAAGGCAGGGAAAGTAAACCAACAACTTTAAAATTGACGAGAATGAGAAAATTAAAGCCCGACCAGAGAAATAAAAAACCTCGCCATGTTGCGGAATTTCAAGGGAACTAATTTTGGGAAATTATTGCCATAAACACAAAAATACACACGTGGCGCCATAGTAGGTTTTTTTTATTTCTCTGGTCAGGAATTTCATTTATAAGGGTAACATAGAAAAGTGACATACAGCCCCGCCAACTTATCTGTGAAGTGGCCGAATCCGGAACTACGGTCGCCATCTAGGGAATGTCATTTGTCTGTCACATTGCTACGGTGTTTTGTTTGCGACACCACTCAGTTCACAGATAAGTTGGCGGGTCTGTACACAGTTTTGCCACAGATAATAATATACTACTATTGGTAATAATTATTTAAAGCCTGACCAAAGAAATAAGAGACCTGCTCTGGGGGCGCCACGTGTATATTTTTACGACTATGGCAACAATTTCCCTTATAAAATTAGTTCGATTAAAATTCCGCAATATGGCGAGGTTTCTTATTTCTTTGGTCGGGCTTTATTACAGTGAATATTTCTGTGTTTATTTATAATATTAGTAAAACTAAATATTATTTTATGCTAGAAGTAGTTACATAAAATGAACACAAGTGCATAAAATTAGTTATTTAATTCAGTTTTAATAATTATCAAATAAGTTAAACACCAGGTCCTTTCCCACACTTGTAGTACTTTCAAAGCCATTTAAATGTCGGAAAGGATCAAATATTGTTTAACTCTGTTTAGGAATAAGGGGTTAGTTTTAAGTGAAAAAGTAAATCAAATCAAATCGTATATTTGCTAGAATACACAATTAAACATAATATTTGGTCCGGTGAAGCTTAATACTTCGACTTAGCGATACAACAGTAGATCAATTAAAAAAAAGAAGCAATATTTAAGTTCAAAATACTGGCAATTTTACAAACTCCTATATCTCCTTAAATACACGTTATTGAGTCGTCTTAGAAACAGCGGCGTTTAATTTATACGGTCATTGTTAGGAGGCCATTCATGCGCGCGCGCCATAATAAAATCCGCGGTAAAATACTGGCGCACTGTCCACTATCTTGAGTCTTGGGAAAATGTGCGCTCGGGTTTTGATAGCTCAATGATTTCGCAAAGTTACTGGCCTTAAAGTCGGTGGCCAAGTGGCTAGGGCCGTTGACTTATATTCGGGAGACCGCTGGTTCAAGTCTCGGCACGTAAGTTTTTTCGTTTATTCGATTTCTGGATTCATTTTGGTTTATTTGACGCTCTTACAGTGAAAGACCGACACGCCAGGAGGTGGACCGACGATCTGGTGAGGGTCGCGGGAAGCCGCTCGATGCGGGCAGCGCAGGACCGATCATTGTGGAGATCCTTGGGGGAGGCCTTTGTCCAGCAGTGGACGTCTACAGGCTGATATGATGATGATCAGTGTAAGAAAACATCGTGAGAAAACCTACACAAACAGGAAAAGTAATTCAATTCAAAGGTTATAATGAAGTTGACCAACCTGCACTGGGCCAGCGTAGTCGACTAAGGGCTATTCACCCTAATTTCAGGGTAGGCTCGAGCGAGTCTGTAGACTTTCATATTCAGTATTACCACTGTCAACCAAGTGGTGCTTTTACGTTACATAGGTTCCGGGTTTGAATTCCGGTGTGGCGAATTTTAGTTGCCAGTGTAGCCGGAGGGGGGGTATCACTTTGTGAGACTTTCCAGTTCTTAATTAACTTTATACATTATGTACAGTAAGCAGCACATGCGGCTAGACACCCGCACTACGAAACTCGCTCCTATTGCTACGGAATAGTGGACGCTCTCAATGACAATATGTCCAGCCGCATATGCTACCTACTGTACAGTAAGCTAACGAATGAGGTGACCCCCTCGCCGACACGCCATGCTAATTTCGCCACGCTGTAACCTGTAGAGACCGTTGAAATAAGGCAACACATTCTTAACTACACTGATGAAGTTTTATTAGTCATTATTTCGTTATTTTCTGCCCCTTTGTAGCGATAGATGGCAATTAACGGCGCCTCGGGGGGGTCACCTCATTCGTCAGCTTACTGTACGTGGTGATAGTGGTTCAAAATGGTTAAGACAAAAGCGACGACAGTTACATACAAGTAAAATTTATTCACTCAGTTTTCATAATAATATACTGTCATAGTAATTTCTGCGGTAGTAGTACTACTAAAAGAATAGACTTACGAAACTAGCCCTTTATGAGCCAAGTAGGTACCAGTATTTTCACACGCATCACGTAATCGGGAAGGTCTTAAGCACCTGCTCACAATGGCGCGCGCGCTGATTTACGCACCGATAGAAAGCTGCGCGCGCGGCCCTATCGATCGCGATTTACGGCGTGCCGGCAGGAATCTCGGAATGTTTCTATCGCCCCAACTATTTATTTATTTCGGAATTGTTCAGTAGTTTCACGTTCGTGAGTGGCGGTTGTGGAAGGTTTATGCCAAATGTCAAGGCTTGAGACGAGAAAATGAATGGCAAGAACAGCTGGTTGCATGATTAAAATAAGAAGGCTATGTGGTCATAAGTTTGCAGCTCATATATAAATAAAATTAAAAAATAAAAATAAATAAAAAATCTTTTATTTCTTATAAATCTATACATTACAGTATATAAGGCTTCCCAGTGAGTGATCAAAGATACTCGTGTTGGGCATACCTCGCTCTGCCATCCGTGGTTACAAAATTTATTTTATTTATTATTTATTTATTTATTTGTAATATAACATCACTTACAGACTAAGCTAAACATGATGATATTTAATAATGTAGTTAGATAATTAATAGTAGTACATTATACATAGCTTACAGTTGTTGAGGGTGTTAGTTTTTCTAGGTACGTACTAGCCGAGGCTAAAAAGATTTATAAGAGACGAAGAATCATGCATGAGAACAATTTTAGGGGAGATATATGTCCCCACCGAGGGGATTGAGCCTACCCTGAAGAGAATTGGTGTTAGTGGACCAGTGCGGGTTGGTCAACTTCACACACAACCTTTAAATTACCGAGTAGAACCTGTCTATGAGACATGGGTATTAAACAGCTGATATAGGAAAGGCTTTTTTTTTATTGACTTTGCTTGTGTCGAAAAGGTACGACCAATCAAGCTTCACCGGACTTGATGATAGGAATGGCATACATAATACATACCCTAATCCCTATCACTACATAGTATAAAATAAAGTCGCTTTCTCTGTCCCTATGTCCCTATGTCCCTCCTTTTGTACGCTTAAATCTTTAAAACTATTTTGATGCGGTTTTTTTTAATAGATAGAGTGATTCAAGAGGAAGGTTTATATGTATAATACATGCATAATATACTGAAGGATAACCCACAGTAACCATTTTCCCGTGCGGAGCCGGGGCGGGTCGCTAGTAATAATTATATAAGTACTCCTTTAGTTGCTTTAAATTAAACGATTACAGCAAGATTTGGTTGATTTTTTTTTAAGTTTGAAATCCCACAAACTGAAAAATTGTTCAAATAAACTAAAAGCTAAAATATGAGTATGCGAGGGGCTCGTTGATGTTTTTTGTTAGGCGGAATCTACGTGGGAGTCACTGTTACTTGGTGTAGTTAAGATTCAGTCAAACTTCATCAATTTGGACATTTCACCGAAAATAATTTATTTCATACTAGCTGTCCGCCCACGGTTACGCCCGAGTTGTTTTTTTTTTTCATTATTATTTTTATTTCCCGTTGTAAAAAGTATCTAAGATATTGACCGGGGATATAAGGTACCACCATGCAAAATTTCATTTTTAAATCGGTCCAACGGTTCCAGAAATTAGCGTGTACAAACAGAGAGACAGACGGTTTTTTTTTTCAAAACTTGTATTTTTGTGTTCAGCTACACTCCCTTTATTACCTACAATCAGTTTTTTGAACAACATAATCAATGTACAGACACGCCGATTCTTCAGTTTTATTATAGTATAGAAGATAGATTAGTAATCATAATCATCATTAGCAGAACTACAGTACCTACTAGGCGTATAGAATCACGTAGTGTTCTGTTTCTTGGACCCTCTTGACCATACGTTTTATATCTTACTGAGTATACTGTCTTACCCCACACGGCAAATCTTCCATTGCTAAAGTTGATTGAAGTCGGTATTTTGCCAGCACATTAACTCGATCACTATAGCCTAAAGGTGTTCGGTCTACATCATTACCTACCAATCGTTACCAATCGTTCCCGCCAATGATTGGTCGATAATTGACAGAAATCGCAAGATTGGGTGCCAATTGGTTCGAATATTCCAACCACAGCCGTTAATTTGAAAAGTGTTTCAGTATTCTTAGAAACTGTACATTAGCAGCCATTCTGTAGTAGAAATATTTGCCTAATCTCCTAGTAAAAATGAGCGTATGTTTTTTTCCAGAGTCTATCTTTGTAACAAGTTTTATCAAAATCGGTTCAGTAGTTTCGGTGCCTGTTGTGTGTAAAGTTTCTCAACTCTCACTGGGCTAGCGTGGTCGATTAAGTAAGGCCTATTCACCCTGATTTCAGCGTTGGCTCGAGCCCCTCGGTAGGAACATGAATATGAGCTATTAACCAAACCCATATAGCTATTATATTAAACGGGTAGTATAAAAATTGCTACAACAATTTCTTGATCAAATCGCTGATCTAACTGGTCAATTTCAAGATTAATATTGTTCACTCCAACACGTAATTTGGTTGGTATTTAATTGAACAAGTGGTAATATCAATGGGGCAGCAAAACCAACACAACATCAATTTGGGAGACCGTTAGCTGGACATAATCTGACACCAGGGAACACAGCTGCACAGATTTATAGTATGCTCTAATTGATACGCTGAAGCGATTGGATAAAATAACGTTAGCGGTATGGTTGAGGGTAGCTTGAAAATTCGACACTGCAGCAAGCTCAGTCTTCTGTGAAAGCATGCAAACTCAAGCATGCTTGCTTATATATAAAATACATACCTATCTTCATGTCATAACACAGCAGTAACATTGTCACTGTTGCACGGTAATTTGTAACATAACATAGGTATTAACTACTATTAACCATAATTATCAGGAAGTATTATGAGTCTTGAGATAATAAAACAAATAGAAGCAATAGCAGCACTCAACTAAATGTGTACCTAAACATAAAACATATCACAATAATTAATAATTTCTTGCAGTATAGTTAGGAAAAATGATCACGTAACTCTTATGTAATTCACAAGTTTTCATGTTGTTTATTCGTGGTCGAAGAAACCAGACTTAAGAAAATATAAAATATGTCTCTTCATATACTTAATATTTATGTTTTCTAAGATTCCGTTTCCTTAAACAAGCATATTTTTGACATGTCTTCAACCACAACACAGTACAATACAATACAATATTATTTATTGATGCCAAAGTAAAACAGTACACAAGAAACAATTTTAAAACAAATAGAAGAGTCAAAAGGCGGCCTTATTGCTAAGGTAGCAATCTCTGCCAGACAACCTTTAAGTGGGACGTAGCGCACAAAAAAGATTGAGTGGGTTGAGGCTATTTAATAATGTAAATAGACTACATAATAATGGAAATACATAAAATACAGAAAAATTATACATATACCCTTCTCTTTCTTATACAGTTGGCTGATATCGCGTGTCGTTTGTGACTTGTGCAGCTAGTTTAATCTAAGATAATCGCCGTGTTATCTCACGATTGTCCCGCCCTCAGCATCAGCCCACAATTTGAGACTATAAAATGGAAGGTCGAGTCCTTAGCACCGCATTTACTTGCTTACACGGCAAGATGGACTTTCAGTTTACCTATTTTGGGTAAAGATCTGTGAGGGTGAAGAAATTAGTAAACTATTTATTTATTTATATAAAGTTTATAAGCTTTACAGCAACGCCATAGCGCTAATAAACTTAAACTTAAGAATTAAAGTTAAATTTAAAAAATAATACTAAAAATATACTTCACAAAAACTTAAAAACATACAAGATTATTGCTAGACTTTGTCCGCGAACAAATCACTATCTGGCTCTATTTGCTATCACTATATATACTTTCCGTATATTATGAATGTACAGAAGCCAGCACATGCGGTTGGACATTCGCACGAAATTCACCCCTACCGCTACGGGATACGAGCGTTCTCAAGGTCAACATGTGCAGCCGCGTGAACTGACTACCTTTACTGTATTAAGTATGATTCAACTTCATAAAACAAAAGCAACTAACTCTTGTGAACATTTACGAGTGTACCATCTGTACTTGTACCATTTAGTATTCTTTGACGTCGCTTAACTCGAGCAAAGACTAGAACCAGGCAATGGAACGGAGACAAAGAAGAGCCTGATTGATAGGCAATGATTGGTACCTTTTGTAATGATTGATACCTGTGATTGGTCGGCTTTGTGGCTCAGATATAAATGCTTGGAATTCGCGGGACAAAGGGCAAGCGGCGCTCAATTTGATTGGTCATTCTGTGCTTTTCCGTTAGCTCTTTCTTTGCTTTTTGTGCTTTTATGGATTCAATTTATATACACATACATAGGTTGTTAAAGTTCTTGACAATAACACACGACAAACGTGCTCTTTGATATATAATTAATTTACTTTCCACTGCAATGTAGTAGCGATATAGAAAGGTGTTTTTAAGTAGACATTTTTGCTTTTCGTGAGGTTTAAAAATTTGTCTACCTCATTAACCTGTCAGATTTATGTAAATTATTATATTATGTACACTAGCCAGTACATCAAGTTAAGCACAGCTGCATTCTATAATACTGTAATAGATTCGTTTTTGCAATGTGAATGGATAACTTGATGAGCTACCCAATGTACGAAGTATCTAGTAGAAATTAACATAGATATTTACCAAAATACAAAGAAAAATTAAGGTGCTTGTTACATTAGTTTAAATATCACTTGCCAGTTATTTCTCTAGTAGTGATATAAATAATTTGAAAGCCATAATTAATAAGTATGTTTAATAATTTACAATCACAAGTGCAGCCCAAACACAGTAATACATTGAATTATATGCTGAATGAAAACAATTATAAAGGCATTTTAATAAAAGCTAAAACACCAGTAAGCAAGGGCGCTCGTTGATGTCTTTTGTATGGAAACGCACGCGAGCCACTAATGCTTTGAATTTAGTCATTATTATATCTCTAAATTAGAATATATTTTTATTAAGTTTCAATAGTCTAAGCCTGTATTATACCTATAGTATAGTCTCCACTCCACAAGTCTTAAGGATACTTAAATTATATTTCGGTATAGGCTTCGAAATAAAAACTAATAAGTTTATTCGAAAATATTCATAAAAATTTAATCCTCAAGGAAAACGAGTGTAAAGGAAGAAAGGATTTTTTTTAACTGTCTTTAAGCTCATTGAAATTTCGATTTTCATGTTAGGTATCACTCAAGAACAACCAGGAATACCTTAAATTAGACCTGTTTGTTTTTCGGAACATATTTCATCTTTAAGTTTTGTTGTGTTTAGTATTTGCACAGTATGAGACAGACACCACATACACATACAAACACTCACACATGCACAAAAACACTGAGTGTTTAAGACGCTTCAATAAAAAATATGTATCACTTTCAAGAATAAGCAGCGATATTAATTCTGCATTTTTTTCCATAGATCATTAATATTCCCAGCCCTCAATGACGTAGGCAATGTTTACGAGCTACGGTTTTTCAAGTCGTTAGCATCCATCTTCCTCCAGTAAACTATTGCACTATTTATCGAGTGAGACAGCGCTATTTATCACCCCCTCATTAGAGCGAGAGGTGGAGCAGTGAGTGACGTTTGCCACTAGCATCCACTGGTCGTTTACTCGCTACTTTACTGGCTACTTCACTGGCACGTGATTCCACAGCGTTGTTAGGGAATGTTGCAGATTTGACGAGCATTTAGTGATTTATGTTTGTGTATTTGTATTACAGTTTTTGATTAACATGATTAGGAAACTGGACATATTGACCTTGAGAGCGCCCGTATTCCGTAGCAGTAGGGTTGAATTTCGTAGTGCGAATGTCCAACCGCATGTGCTGGCTACTGTACCAATGTATTTTCGATTTTCGAATTCATAATGTACGTTTATTCGACGCTCTTACGGTGAGGGAAAACATCGTGAGGCAATCTGCACGCACCTGCTAAAAAATTCAAAGTTAGTGTGTGAAGTTGACCAACCCGCACTGGACCAGCGTAGTCGACTAAGGCCTGTTTACTCTGATTCAGGATAGGCCCAAGCCTCTCTGGAGATGTAATATCGTTAACAGCTCATATATGTCCCCATCGAGGGGCACGAGCCTACCCTGATACCAGGGTGAATAGGCCTTAGTCGACCACGCTGGCCCAGTGCGGGTTGGTCAACTTCACACACAACCTTTGAATTTCTTCGAAGGTGTGTGCAGGTTTCCTCACGATGTTTTCCTTCGCCGTAAGAGCGTCGAATAAACGTACATATGAATTCGAAAATCGAAAACACATTGGTACGTGTCGAGGTTTGAACCCGCGAACTTCGGAATGGAAGTCAACGGGCCTAGCCACTTGGCCTATGACAGGCGGGAATAGGATGGGTGTCATAGAAGGCGACTCTGGTCGAATGTCGCGACAGGCTGGCAACCTGTCACTAGATGCACTACGAAACACTAATAATAATTGGTGTATCTTATTTTAGATGCGTACAGAATTGTTACCCCTTTCTACATGTGAAAAAGATGTGCACATGAGTTGTATGAAGCTGATGGTTTTCCGAAAAAATTTTTTTTTATTATGTGGGACATCACACACACGGCCACCTCGGCAGAGCCTGTACTATGGGTGTCGGACAGCTGATATACATACATATATTAATATATAACATCCAGTACGAATGTTTGTCCTGGGTGGGATTTGAACCCACGACCACAGGGACAGGCGTACTACCAACTAGGCTACGGGGCCTTCAAGTCAAAAATAAATAAATTAAAGCTGGTTTAAGTTTAGACTACCTGTAGCTTACTAAAACTTCGCTCATCCCGTCACGGCCTTAGTCAAAAGACGTCTTTCGGCTGAAATTATGATGAGAAGTAATAAGTATTTCATATTTTAATCACCAATAAACTGATGTATGTACGACATTCCTCTCCGTCGTCGGTATAAATCTCGGCCAACGCAAAGTCGATAGTCATGCGCCATAACGTCCATCGATATCGGTATCGATAGAGCTCGTCCGCTGCACCTTACATGCGCGAGAGTCGCGACATACAGCTCACGACTGTAATTGAAGGCAGCCACCCAGCATGCCGCGCCCTACTAAAACGAACTATCTGAGAAATTTAATGTTTTGAGCGTTGGTCATTCAGCTCATGATTTATTTATTTAGTTACTAGCTGTCTGCCCGCG
This sequence comes from Teleiodes luculella, assembly GCA_948473455.1. NCBI lineage: Eukaryota > Metazoa > Arthropoda > Insecta > Lepidoptera > Gelechiidae > Teleiodes > Teleiodes luculella. The sequence goes on from OX419595.1 coordinate 12,950,383, forward strand.
GCTACGGCCGCGTTGTTTTTTGACTGTTCCGTAGTAATTTTTAACTATCCCACGGGAATTTTTAAAGTTTCCGGGATTAAAAGTATCTAAGATGTTGACCGGGGATATAAGGTACCACCATGCAAACATTCATTCAAATCGGTCTAATAGTTTCGGAGATTAGCCTGTACAAACAGACAAACTAACAAACAAAAAAATTGGAAAAAATCTGAATATGTTACAGATTTTCGACCTTCTACTGTTTTATTGTATAGATGTGTAGGGCCTTGACTCTATCCTGAGTTAGTGTGAATACTACAGAACCGTAGTCATTTAGGGCTTGAGCTGATGAGTATGAACAGACCTTCGTCTACTATTACGGCCAATGCAATGCAGTTTACTTAATGAATTTAACGCATAAGCAATTTTTATGCAAAATTCCTCAAGATGTTTTCCTTCGAAGATACAGTATATTAACCATGTTTCGAAACGGTGAATTGAAGCGATTTGTAGCTTACCTTGCTACGCATAATATGTAGGTAGCTGTCCTATTTATTACTGGTGTCAATAAAGAATATTGTATTGTATTGTAGCTATGTTAACTCCTTACACACAAACAATACGTTCCGCGGCTGGTGAAAATCAATTTATCTTATACTAGCTGCCCGCCCGCGGCTACGCCCGCGTTGCTTTTCGACTTTGCCCGAGGGAATGAGATGTTTTTTAGCCTGAAAAGGTAGTGTCGGTGTTTTTTTGGCCTATAATCTACCTCTGTGTAAAAACACACAATAAATAAAACACACGTGTCGAACTAAGAACCTCCTCCTTTATTGAAGTCGCTTAAAAGATGTAGTTAAACGTTGCTTAGCAAACGCCTTAAAACTTCATTTCAATTATCTTATATATATATTGCACACTTGAAAAACAACAATTTACAGAAAGTTGAGCGAAGGCAAAGGCGAGCGTATATATAAATAGCCAGGAAAAAAACACATAGCCAGAATATTCAGTTTCAGAGATACACCCTTTGTCCACATCGCCGCGAGCGCAGCCCGTCTCCATAAGTCAGCGGCGGCGTGCGGGGACTTCCCTATGATAATTTAATTGTTGTGCGTGCGACGGTACATATTTATAGCTTTAGCTTAGCTATATACGACTATCTTCTACTATAGAATTTAGTATATTAATTTATAATATATTATTTTTTAATTGTGTTTATTTCAGTTTTGGAAGTGAACACAGATTTATTTGGGTTCGATGACAAATTATGTCAAATTCGATGTCACTCATGTCACCGTTATGTCAAATCTATTTTTCGACAAATAGAAGTTTTAGTCAAATTCTCTCTTCGTCAAGTCTTTGTATGGACGTGAGTTATCAGTTTGAACCATTCCAAATATATATTTTTTAATTGACTTATATTATGCCTGTCGAAAAAGTACGACGAATCAATATTCACCGGACTTGCGTCATTCCGATCCAATGTTAACCATAATAGTATATGTTCCCGCCGATGGACGCGAGTCTACCCTAAATCAGGGTGAATAGTCCTTGATCAACCATACTGGCCCAGTGCGGATTGGTCAACTACACACACAAGCTTTAAATTTTTCCGCATGTGTGTGTAGGTTTGAAATCTAAAATCGAAAAATTGGTAAGTGCCGAGGAGGCTTAAATCCGCGCCTTCCAAATGGTAGACAACGATATTAGTTTCGTCTATCTAGTTTCATTTATATGTAAACTAGCATTCCGCCCTACGGGTCCGCCCGCGTTTAGTGAGGTATTTTTCCACGGTAAAAGTTAGCCTATGTGTTATTCTGATGTATAAATAATTTATATTGTTGTAGTGTCATTACAATCCATTCAGTAGTTTTTGCGTGAAAGAGTTACAAACATCCATACATCCATACATCCATCCTCACAAACTTTCGCATTTGTAGTATTAGTAGGATTAAAAAATATTATAAAATCGGCGATTAACATGATAATTATGATTTGAACAATAGGTACTCGTATTTCAGCAGCATTACGGACGGCTTCATATAAAAATTGGCACTTTCGAATTCTGTGAAAGAGCAAAGAAAATCTGCGCGCTTCGACGCTAAAACAATACAAAAACAATAAATAACAAATATGTACACCACAGATTACTAAATAGTTAGATTCTAAACCTGTAACAAAATCCCACCAAGCAAACAGTACCTCAAAGCAAAGCACAGTCAAGAGCACGATAAATTGAATACTTTTAACTTTGCACTGTTACTATATTCATTGAATAAGAGGCAAAACGCGAGGTGCCTGTTCAGCTCGACCTGTTGTTAACTGTACGATCATACGCATCACTATGTAACGATGTCTATCGATACTTATTGCAACGAAAATATCATATTATGATCCGACCATGTACCTCACTAATTATACTGCTTATTGATTGCATTGTGTTTCGCTAGTTGATATTGTCTTGTGGTAATAAAATACATAACCATACTTCATACTAATATTATAAAGAGGAAAGATTTGTATTTTTATGTGTGTGTGTTTGTGTTGAATAAACTCTAAAACTACTAAACCGATTTCAAAAATTCTTTCACCATTAGAAAGCTACATTCACCCTGAGTAACATAGGCTGCCTTTTACCGCGGGAAAAACGTTAACGCGGGCGGAGCCGCGGTGGAAAGCTAGTCGTCAATAAACAGCTGACCGCAGGGAGCGTGTAGCTGGTAGTATCGCGTCGACATTTGAGGTGCGCTGGCGCAGGGTGCAGCGATTTGAGAGCATTTACCCGTTGCATGCCTCGAGGTGTGACCTTTACATTCAGGTATCGCTTTAACCATAAGCGGAACCATACGCAGAGCGAATATTAGAGTAAAAGAAATTATTCTTACTCTTATTAATATATTTTTATTATTTATTAATTAACAGTTATTTCCGTGGGAATGACGCATTTTAGCGCGGTAAAAGGTAGCCTATGTTACTCAGGGTGAATGTAGCTTTCTAATGGTGAAAGAATTTTTGAAATTGGTTCAGTAGATTTTGAGTTTATTTATTACAAACATACACACACTAAAAATACAAATCTTTCCTCTTTATATTATTAAAAAGAAAAAAATCTAAACGTTCTCAACATTTTTGTGCCACTTACACATGAAGAGCTTATACAGGCAGGCAGATTATCTAGAATAACTGAATTGTATTGTATCGTACCTATGTTATGTGCGAATAAATTCAATAATACATGGGCAATCGTCGATCTCCGTTATTTTGAACAAGCGCTTCGTCCGCATTAAACAACTACCGTGTTACTACAGAAAAACTCGTGGCCTAAAATATAAGATTCACAAATGTATTTCATATGATGCTTTTTAGACACGTTTTCAACGTGTGTTTAACTTTTTTGTGGTGAGACCTACTAGTGAATGCAGTACGAAAATTCCAAACCCTCGTAACTTTCTACGACACCCAATGGAATTAATGTAGGGTCCTATCCCGGGTATATTTTCATTCTGCATACACTAGTAGGTCTCACCACAAAAAAGTTAAACACGTTAAAAACGTGTCTAAAAAGCATCATATGAAACACATTTGAGAATCTTATATTTATGGCCACATTTTTTTGTGACAGACGTTCAAAAGAAACATTTAGATGCCTTATATTAAGGGGTATCTGAATCACCCCCATGTTTGTTCCGCGATTATTGATAGTTTAGGAGAAACGAATTTTCAAAGTTCACGGGCCATCCTGTATAACTTAATGCTGGGATGTCTGCTATTCTAGGAAATATTTGATAATCTAAAACAAAGTACAGAAGCCAGCACAAGCAGTTGGACATTTGCACTACGAAATTCACCCCTTCCGCTACGAAATACGGGCGCTCTCAAGGTCAACATGTCCAGCCGCATGTGCTGCCTACTGTACAGTCCTTCATGAAATACGTGGATCCCTTCACGGGCAACAAAATATCATTAAACGGAATTCCTATAATGTAAACAAATATGAAGGAAGTGGTCACACTTCCTTCATATTTGTTTAAATCCTTTTACATCCTTCCTTCATGACTGATATGACTAAAATCTTATGAAGCGGAAATAACTAAGTGGTATTAACCAACTCAAATTAGCTCTATGGTCTGTTTCATATAAAACCGGACAAAAGTTCATTGATCTTTCTTTTCTTGAAAGATATTAAAAATAATGCAACGCCAAAATGTCTGGCAAGGTCATGCGCTCACCCTGCCTTCTACTACGGTATGCCAAATTACGTATTTTGCAACAATTTCCTATAGTTCTATCCTATCATTTGAAAAAAATGTGCGTATTGTATGCAGGCGTCAATGACCTTTTGTCCGGATTAATATGAAACAAACCATAGTTACTGCTTCAATGAAGTCAATCACAATGTAAAGGTATACATACCAAAGAGATAACTTAAAACTTTTTTTTCGGCGTGCGGTTTGTTTACATTATAGGAACTCCATTAAACGTAGAGACTTTATAGTTACCTCTATAAAATACCAACTAAACAACATGAATATAAGTACAATAGAGTTAAATTCGCTACGGTCTGTATACAGGGCGCTCGGACATTCATATCGGCAAGCGGGCAAAGGCAACCGGAGCAATTGCAATAACTAATAGTTTATTATAACTCGACCTGTCAGCTTCGATCCGGCCACCCTGTATAACAAGCCACTCAGGGTCCTAGCTCGCTTTTGTTTATATATGAGGTCTTCCTTGAGAGTTTTGGGTTTGAAACTGCATAAAAAGTAAGAGGATTCGCGAGTATCAATGTGTTATTGTTATGAAATTATGAGTAGGTATGTTATACGAAATTCAATGCAATTTAATAATAAAAATAAGGCCTAAGCCCTTAGCTTATATATAAGGGGCTCCCCTGAGCCTACTCTGACGTTCCTGTGAAACGGGCTTTTTTCCGCAACTCAATGAATTTTTGCATGGTCAACATCTTAAAATATCTCATTTTACAAGCCGCTATATAAATACTTAATTTCTACAGTACGACAACTTTAAGTACCTACTACGTGACAATGAATGAATGAATACGGAAAAGGACTTGAATCCAGGCCAGAAAAAAAAAATCTCATTCGACGGGAAACTGCACGGAAATATCAAAAAGCAACGCGGGCACAGCCGCTGGCGCACAGCTAGGTAAACAATATTTTTACTATTTACGCGATTGAATTTTAAAATGAGCTTGATATCCGCCACGAAAACTTAAGAATTTTCAAAATTTGAATAGATTCTTACACAAGACCCTGTATGAGCAAGATCACGGATTCAAAGTGGAACCCCGAACCGTCGCGCGCGCACCGCAATGACCAATGGCAGCTGCTTCATAAAAGCAAACGACCCGCCCGCAGTCAAGCGCATATCCATCAGGTTTAATAATACCGCTGGAATTTTAATGCAAAACTACCATCATACATGTTAAAAAAAAACCGGCCAAGTGCGAGTCGGACTCGCGCACCGAGGGTTCCGTACAAACCTGCAAGGTTTACAAAGTTCTTTCATTACGACAATCGAGTCATAACTATGGTAATCTTATTGCAAAATGAAATTCATAACATTACAATGGGGAAAGATGGAGGAGCATAAATTTAAGACAAAGATCTCTTTATCGTTTAAGTAACTAAGTACTAAGTAAGTATTTCAACTTGATAGCTCTACGCGTTCATGAGGAAAAAAGTAATAAGTTTATATTTATTAAAAAATATATATTTTGTAATGTAACTAAAAATTTAAGGTTTTCGGAATTTTTCCTTTATGTGTGCTATAAAACGTTGCTTCATGCCAAATTTCAAGATTCTAGGTCGACTGGAAGTACCCTTTAGGTTTTGATTCCCTTGCGAGTACTTGCGAGTTTCAAAATATGCAGCTTAAATTGCTGTTTCTTTTGATTGCGTTGACATAGAAGTTTGATTTTGTTACAGCTTAAAGGTATTATAGACCTGAGTATTTGGTATGAATTTCAATTTAATACCTCTACGCGTTTATGAGGAAATGGGTAGTAAGGTTAAAATTATTAAAAAAATATATATTATGTGATGTAACTAAAAATTTATGGATTTCGTAATTTTTCCTTTATCTATGCTATAAGACGTTGCTTCGTACCAAATTTCAAGATTCTGAGTTCACGGGAAGCACCCTGTAGGTTTTGATTCCCTTGCAAGTGTCGAAAATTTGCGGCATAAACGGGTGTATCTTTTGATTGCGTTGGCTTAGAAGTTTGATTTTTTCACAGCTTCAAGGGACAGTAGACCTGAGTAATTGATATAAATTTCAGCTTCATACCTCCATGCGTTCCTGAGAAAAAGGGTCTTGACAGACGGACAGACGGACAACAAAGTGATCCTATAAGGGTTCCGTTTTTTCCTTTTGAGGTACGGAACCCTAAAAACAGTAATTAATAGGTAAATAAATTGTAATAAATATGTGGTCGTTTACGATATGGGCCTCAGCTCACACCCATTTGCACTAACCTTGTCTTATGCTTTTCGTAGTTAAGAAAAAACTAAGCTAAACAGAGCTTTAAAACGGCTACTGCATAACTTAAGCAGTTTTAAGAATGTTTTAAGGTTAGTGCAAACCAAATAGGCATGAAGAGTCACCTAAATACGTTAGGCATCAATTTAGGCGATTCTCAAATCTAGTGCAAACGCGCATCAGAGTCACCCAAAGAGCGAAGGAGAGGGCTATGCTTGGAGTTTCCTTGCGTGATCGAATCAGGAATGATGAGATCCGCAGGTGAACCAGAGTCACCGACATAGCCCGAAGAATTGCACGTAGAACTGATGGCCGTTGGGGAAAAAAGGTTCTTGAATGGCGGTCACGCGCCGGAAGACGTAGTGTGGGCAGGCCCCCGACAGACGGACGATCTGGTGAGTGTTGCGGGCAGCGCGGGACCGATCGTTGTGGAGATCTTAGGGGGAGGCCTTTGTCCAATAGTGGACGTCTACTGGCTGAAATGATGATGATGATGATGAAATATGTGTGAACGAAGAATCATTAGACTTATGTGGCTTGGGCGGGCACATTGCGCGTGGAACCGATGGCCAAAAATACTTAGACGACGTAGCATGGGCAGGCCTCCTCAATTTTCACCAACAAAGACACAATCACAGACAATACAATCACTCCCTATCAAGATCACAGTAAGTCTGAAACATACAAAATTTACACCAACGTCCGAAAACCTAACCGAACTCTTCCATCAGCCTTTTCAAACGTCTCCCAACTTGCTCCCAACCATTGTCTGTAGGCGGGCCATTCAATACCCCCTACTAAGTTTCCAGAGACGTGCGATCGCGTGAATAGCCACCCTTACATTGTATTTATCACTGGCTTTTGTGCGCTAAAATTATGCGCAAGGGAACGCGGATGAGTTAAGCGGTCTAGTGTAGAGTTACGCGAGGTGCAGGCTTTACATTTTTGCTGGGTCAAGTGATATGAAATGTAACAGGAAGTGAAGGCAAAATTATGTTTAAGAAATTCGATACAAAGACAACCCGTTTCGTTCCAAACACATTAAAACAAACAGCAATCAAAAAAGTTATTTTAAGAATCCATAATTCATGTCTTTTAGGCACCGTAAGAAAAAGAGATAAAAAAATATGTTTATTTTGATGTTTGATTAAAAACACGCAATGGCCGTCAAGACTCAAGCAACCTCGAAGGTAGTGTCTTAACTTATCAGGGGTCGGACAGACAGACAGCCAAATACGAAAAAAACATGCGAATAATGATACGTACTCAAATAATCACCTGTATACGCTATACTCATGTTACAACTTAATTCACTGAGATAAGTATTGATGTATTCGTAAAAAGGAGTGGAGTGAAAATTTTTGGCATTTTTTGTATAAATTACGATCGTAGTGATTACCATTTAGTCTTATTACCGCGAAGTAAATAAAAGTTACTAAAAAATACGCGATAAGGTATAATTCATCATAATGGTAGATACGAGTATATGACAATGATAGTTATTGAGGTAGTAAATATCTGTAAAAGGGTCTATAGTACTGTTAGTACTATTATTTTCTTCTGTGTCCATAGTATAAAGGTACAACTCCATACATTATTCTTTATATTTTTTGAAAAGGCTGATGGAAGAGTTATTATTTATTATCTTTCAAAAAGAGAACACAGACATTCTAAGTCTTACTTATAATCAGTTTAGAACCACGCTGTTCAAGTTCATATTAAACAGAGTCTGATTATTTGTTGTTTTGCGTGTGATTTATATATAATCTATAGTTAGTTATGTTTCTCCTTTTTAGTAACTTATTATATAATTCTGCTTTGAGTGTATTAGCACATAATAGTTTAGTCCTAGACAAGACAATGTGATTAACACATGCTGTGTTTGCCTGTAATTGGGTGTACCCTGTACATGTTATCGTATTTTTTTTGACAATGTAATTAGATAAGTTTAAGGTGTATTACCTGTTGGCGAACCTATATATAAATAAAAATAAAATAAAAAATAAAATTAATAGACATGGCCTAAAGGGTAATTTCATATCACCTTAATCTGTTTTAATAATATTTGCTTTTATTTACAGTTTGCATTATGTTGTTTCACTTGGCTCAAATATATGCATAAAATATCCAATTTAACTGCGTAAAAATCTTACATTTAATAAGTGAATTCACTTAATTTACCTCCAACTGCTTAGAAAGTTGCAAGACGCACAAACAAAATCTATAATCTAGACCCATACATTTATATAAATAATTAAATTCGGACGTGATCGCATTTGTTCGGCCATTGTCGTCGAACGATAGCATCCGAGCTAGGGTTGCCTCCGCCCGGGTTACCCCGGATTTGTCCTAGTTTAGGGGACGTCCGGGAAGCGTCCGGGCGGGGTTTTAATAGTACCTATTCCTGGTGAAAACCGGACTACAATACAATACGGATCGGACAATATGCGCGCTATTTCTGGAAAGAAGGCTTAAAAAAGTTTTTTTTCTTTCAAGTACGGTGTAAATATATTTTTTATAAAGATGTAAGTGAATAAGCGCCGAGTTCACCATGCAACAAACACAACCAAGACATGATGTTTAAACGACCATTTGACATTTGATTTTCATGCAAAATTAATGCCAAATGGCCGTTTAAACACTAACCAACCGCTATGTTTGTAGGTGAACACGGGGCTAAACAAAGTAAATTCAAAATTATTTTATTCATTATAGCCTCCCTTAGAACACTTAAATGACGTCATTCAGAAGTTAAAAGCTTTGCTCAAGCCAAGACCGGCTCTCGTCTCCAACGAATGTACAAGTCTAAGCAATAAAAAGAGATCAAGCAATTTAATTTAATTTAGTTTAGGTTCGCACAATGTATGCGCTGCTGTGGAGAAGAACCCGCCGAAGAAACTCCACAGGATCGCATCTTTTGTACTTTCCTCTTTTTTAATACCTATTGTTAAGAAATATAACAATACTACGATATTGCAATATGGTATATAAATGTTCAGGGATTCGTCTATATTCGGGGAAATTACGCTCTCGGTCCTGGGGTCAGGTTTTAGAGATGGTAGCCCTAATTCGAGCTCGCCGAATAGAGCCGAATATTCCGATACGCATCTCTTGCGCGGGCGCATGACATAGATAATCTTTACCCCCCGCGGAGCAAGCAGCAGATATACAAGGCTGCTGTTGTACTGAGAGCAATACTGTAGATCTCTTGCCAATCTCACCTTACTAATGTTACAATCCAGGCCTATCCACCCTGATTTCAGGATAGACTATTATGTGACGGGACATTATTACGAGCTCAACAACACGTAAACCTTCCGGCGGGACTTGAACCCACGACCTTCGGCCTATACGCAGCCAACGTGCTTACCAACTACACCACGGAGGGCATAGTGGCAGCGCCGGAATTCGTTCTTGCCTGTTTTCTATCAAACCATGACGTCACCGTCATAATTTTACAATCACTTGTAGATTTTTTCATCAAATGAATGACTTTTAATATTTTAAAAAATGGTCAAGTGCGTGTTGAACTTGTGAATATGGTTACGATTAGTATTTATATGTGCCATTAAGAATGTCACATTATCCACAAAAAAATAGACAGCGCCAAAAGCCACACCTTCACGTTTGAAGCAATAGTCTTCAAAACCTCATTCGTTGAATCAATGTTTTATATTTTAAAGCTCAAATTATGAATCTTACACAAGTATCTGAAATAATTCAATAAAGCTCCTTACATGTTTTCTTAGAAGCTATGAAATGATGCAATTACAATTAAACAAACACTTGATTATAATTTGTAACCGACTTCAAAACAGAAGTTTCAATCAATATACGTATACGCATAATTTTATTGTCCACTTACTAAACACAAATAACGAATCGCTACCATTTAAAAGTCTTGAACTTTTTGCACAGATGTTCATTCGAAAATGCCGATTAAAGTAACCAGTAATAATAGGTCAGAGCAATCAAAAATCATTATTAAAAATGGACCTCATACATTGCACTTAATGTGTTCTAGGCGCAAGAGAGGGAACTTAATAAATGCCTATTAAAATAAATTGTTTAGTATTGTAAAGCTTCCGAGTCGTCGCGTGCGCAGGCCAATTGCATACTACGTTAGCGATATCGATAAATTGTCCACAGATATTTATGGATTCAATACAGTAAAAACTGGAACAACATTAATTTTGCAGACCAATTATTATAATGTAGAGAGATTATGCTTTGAAATGTTAAGCAACCACTGGTAGCTGAACATCATTTGAATTGTACTATTTGCTATGCTGCATACATTAAGAAACACAATGTGTATAATATTTAATAATGACTCAGAATTAGAAATTCAAGCACTTATTGATGAAATTAGCATTTTATTTTGGCTAATAAAGTAACTGACAGTTACAACTTGGACTGAATAATTTAAAGAATCCTCAGTAAATTTTCTTTATATCAATCGTATAACAGCTGTCTAAGACCTATGTTCCAGGTTCCGTCTAGTTTAGGGTCAAATACACATGTGTGAATTTCACACTGTGAAACGTCCTTTTATGACGTGGAAAGGGATATGCTTGGAGTCTCCTTGCGTGATCGAATCAGGAATGATGAAATCCGCAGGCAATTCAGAGTCACCGACAAAGCCCAATGAATTGCTAAGTTTAAGTGGGTATGGGCTGGGCACATTGCCCGTAGAACCCCTCATATTATTATGATAATTTTGTTGTTTTGAGGCTAAAAAATAAGTAAAAGTAAAGCCGGATTTCATTTTTGCATTGACAACGTCCAAGTTCCAGGTTCCAGTTTGTCCATTGTTACAAATTATTTAGGTTGTGCATTTGTGACTCTCTTTCTTCGACCATAATGTCTCGATATAATTACTCTACTATTATTAGATAATAATAATAATAATAAAATAGTTTATTTCTCTTCACAAAAAGCTGTTCATCACTATCACTATCACTACTTATTATAAAACAAAGTCGCTTTCTCTGTCCCTATGTCCCTATGTCCCTTTGTATGCTTAAATCTTTAAAACTACGCAACGGATTTTGATGCGGTTTTTTTTAATAGAAAGAAGGATTCAAGAGGAAGGTTTATATGTATAATACATGCATAATATACTTAAGGATAACCCACAATAACCATTTTTCCGTGCGGAGCCGGGGCGGGTCGCTAGTATACTATATAACAAACCATAAATAATTACATCAAAAAGCCTTGATTGTGAGAGACTGGTGCCTGAGATAAGTCGAAGACTTGAGTTACAGGACACCAGGTTCCCACTCCACGGACATTTAATCTAATTTATAATTACAAAAAAAACATAGTTACATACAGATCTTTATGAAAGAGTAATTTTTTTAGAGGCAATACCTACTACTAAAAGAACAGAAAAAATAAATTAAAAAAAAACATAAAGTAGACACGGAGGTGAATTTGAGTAGATGACAGTAAATAAAAAAGAAAATAAATAAAATAAAATTCTTTTATTTCAGGCAATTTACACCCATAGTGAACAAAGTGCAGTATATTTATTTATTTATTTATTTTTATTGATTATTTATTTACTGATTGATACATAAAAAACTAGTCCACTAGTAAGTAGGCGAAAAAACTGGATCTCTATCAAACAGCGCTATTATAAATTTATATAATATTTTTGTAGATACAAGTTTAAATATCTTGAATATGTATCTTTACGTATAACTTACAATAAACTCTTAACATTCAAGTTATCTCCATGATAACCTTTTCATTCACCTAATTTAAGACGAGAAATACTTGTTCCATAGTATTATAAAAGCACCACCTTCGTAAACAGTTATCAAATGTTATCACAATTAAATCTAGATAAAAATTGAACACGATATTCTGAAAGGTCAGTGATTATGATATTTGATAACGGACTACTGGCTGATTACTATTAAACCTAAAAGGCTATCGGCTTCTTATTATGTATAAATGCAGTTATAGTTTTCTGCTAAGTAGGCTTATGGTCTTATTATGACTCATGATACATAAAAAACTATTTCGAATTCATTTATACAATTAGGTTTAGTTTTTTCATGAATTTTGATGTTATCGGTGACTTGTGTGGTTTTATTAGATCTGGTACTATCTAGCACTTAATATTGAGTTGCCAGTTTACATAAGTGCTAATCGACAAATTTTTATTAGGCGCTGTAGATGAATGTGTTAGCGTGCTTACCACAGTTTTGTTTTAACTATCCTCATTTTATCCTGCTGTGGAATAAAATATCTATGGGACATTTTAACGGATTTTCGACAAATAAAATAAACACAGTGTGTGTGTGTGTGTATGTTTGAACTCTTTTTTGTAACGAATAAACTCAAAAACTAATGAGCCAATTTCAAAAATTCTTTCACCATTAGAAAGCTACATTCACCCTGAGTAACATAGGCTATATTTAATTTTCAAAAAAATTGGGATCCTTACTAAAACTTCAATAAAACCCAAGGTGTAAAAAAATTACCTAAAATATTCCTAATAATTGAATGGGCTCCAAAACTACCTACTGAACCGATTTTGGTAAAACTTGGTACAAAGATAGAATAGATCTTAGGAAAGAATAGAAGAATAGGCTACGATTTACCGCGAAAAAATTTCATTCCCATGGGAAAAAATCTTAAAGCGGGCGGAGTTGACTCAAAGAAAGAGTAGAATTTGCTTGCGGAAGAATATAGGCTAACTTTTTCCTTTTTTTAAAATGCCTTATTCCCACGGGAAAAACTATTAACGCGGGCGGAGCCGCGGCGGGAAGCTAGTAATTTATAAATTGATCTTGTTATTTTTTCGATTTGTATTGTTACTGTGAATAAACTCATAAACTATTTTATACGTAATTTTATAGCTGTCTTTCTAGATATTTCTTCAGTGTGCTTTGTAATATATGCGTCTTATTTTACTTCTGTAAAAGATGTTCCCTATCTTTATTTTCTTCTAAGTCACAGCCTGATAACCAATACGTCGGACTCGTCGGATCACATATTTATATCAGTAGCATCTAGTAGCATGTAAATAAGATTAGGATCTCGTTGGTAGCCATGCATAAACCACGCTACGGCAAGCTGTCAGTTTGACAGCTGATGCGCGGCCATCTTACATTTTTACTTTTTTTGTTTTGACAGTTCAACTTGCATCGTCCGCCTGCCAGTCTATATCATATTTACAAGGCTGTAATCCTTTCGTATTCATGATAAAATATCTTGGTAAATGTTCATAATGTTTTGTCTTATCTATAACAATGTAATGCTATGTTTCAATATAATAAACTTGTTGCAGTTTTAACAGGCTGATTATTTACTTAGATATGCAAATTAAATGTCTCCTCCTGTTAGACTCGAGTAAATTGATGTATTTTATATCTTTTGTTCACTAGCTTACATTGTTAATATTGTTATAGGTTGCGTTGCGGTATAAGACACCATGCCTAAAATTATCAGTTAGGTTTTAGGTGACAAATAATTGCCAATTTTAGTCCATATAAAAATGTGAAAGTACAATAGGTACACTTAATCCAAAGATAAAGTTATTTTCCTTCTTAAACTCTCCTCCCGCGTCAACAGTTTTATTCCCTCGTGGATGAATTTTCCAGCGGTAAGAGTTAAATTGTATCCTCCTCCAAGCTCATTTCTATATCTGTACCAAGTTTCATCTAAATCGGTTTTGTGGTTTTGGCGTGAAACCGTAACAAACATTAAGTAGGGAAATAGGGATTTAATACTTTTATCTAGTACTTCTTGTATACGAGTAATAGGTAATAGGTTTAATAGGTCTAGAGCGTCGGTGGCCAAGCGGCTAGGCCCGTTGACTTCCATTCCGAAGTTCGCGGGTTCAAACCATAATTCATAATAATATGTACGTTTATTCGACTCTATTACGGTGAAGGAAAACATCGTAAGGAAACCTGCACACACCTGCGAAGAAATTCAAAGGTTGTGTGTGAAGTTGACCAACCCGCACTGGGCCAGCGTGGTCGACTAAGGCCTATTCACCCTGGTTCCAGGGTAGGCTCGAGCTCCTCGGTGGGGACATATATGAGCTGTTAACGATGTATACGAGTAGCACGCTAATCCGCGAATATTCTGTGCTACAATACATTTTTGTAAAGAATATGATTCAAAATAACTCCCAAAACCATCTTTATTAAAGTACTTACTATGTCGTCTTGATTTTTTACCGAATTTAAAAAAGGAGGTTCTCATTTTCTAATAATAGTATGTGTGCCACATCTAAACTGGCCACTTCAACGTAATGGCCTTAGCTGGTGGTCCATGAAGAATGTATAGCTCACGATTATAATATAAACTCTTGTCTGAAATCTTATTAGAAGCGCGTTGATTTTACAATCTCTGTTTTTTTATAAGAAAACCAGAGAGATGGGAGCCGCTTCTAAAGCGAAGCGGCTCTCCCATCTCTCTGAAGAAAACCAAATAAAATTATAAGCATAAACCGATGAGTATTTTGGTATTTTGCTTTTTAAAACTGAAAAAAGTGACTATGAATTAAAACAAAAGAAGTCCACTTAAATACATACTTGATACTGGCACAAAGTAAGTAGAGCCAGCCCAAAGCCAGCAAAAAAATCCTTTCGTGACAGCTCTTGGTATTTTTCATAATTAATTGTATTTATAAGTATGTTTTCAAAAAATCAACGTATCAAACTTCACCTGATTTGTGGGGAAGCTGTGGGCTCTACCCCAAGATAGGTAGTTAGTATATACCAATGCGTCCAGGGGCGGGGAGAGCGAACGGTTTCTGAGCAAAAGGTCAAACGAGCAAAATGACAAGTGGGAGCAAATGGTCAATAGAGCAGAATGTCAAAAGCGCAGAACGACAAAATTCTCGAAAATGCTTTGGTATTTTTAAACATACTGTCTTGTAGAACTTCGCAACATACCGATTGTAGAACACTTTACAAACAGACACAGCAAAACTTTCATCAATGTTGCATTTTTCAATGTTTCTAAACGTGCTCGACTTAATAGTAAAATAAAATATTTACCATAATGTCTTGAGATAAACTTCGTTAATGTGATCTCATTTACAAATAAGAGATAGTACGTTAGATAGCGCGGCTTCTGAACACAATGCCACATTAATAGATGTAAATACTTGAAGCGCACGCGCAGATAAGAAGTATCATGGTATTCATAATGGTCAGGTCATTGGCAAGTAGAAGTTCGCTTTTTCAATTAAAAAAAATCGCTACACGTAATTACAAGTATTTAATCCAAATAGTATAAATAGATTATTAGTAGCTATACCTCAACAAAAACAGTAAGTGGTAGGTCATATGTGAAAGTTTATATGTGCCTAGACTTCAAACTAAATTGTAAAATTGTTTTCTATTCGTTAAAGCCCATAAATGTCCCAATAGAAGCCTACCACGAATCAGTGTGAATAGGCATAAGTCGACCACGCTGGCCCAATGCTGGTTGGTTAAGTCCACAAATCCACATACAACCTTGTCGCGTCTGCGACGATGGGTGGGCACCCATGGTTTAAAAAAACAAGGTCTAACAAGAAGACCACGTGACTGACACATTTCTACGTCATTTTGACTATTCATTCTCGTCAAATACGTGTAATAGACAAGGATGAACAGCGCAAAATTACGTAGGCTTGTGTCAGTCACGTGGTCTTGGTCACCAGAACCTTGGCGAGTCGTCAGGAGCGGCTGAAGATTGGAGTTCACGCACTAGCAGTAAAATAAGAACGCTAAACGGATTGGGCCAGACTGGTTTATATTTACATTTTATACACAAACAAATCAAGTACCTATAAACTCCACTAACTATACACAATTATATAATTTAAAAAATAATTCAGAAACACTGCCGTCAACTGGGAGTCAAGGGAAGAACTGAAGGAAAATGGACGAGGATGACGTATGAATGACGAAGGGATTCCAAAATTGAATGTTTGAATAACGAGAAATAATTGGAAAATGAGGTGGGAATGAGGTTGCAAAGCACCACGTTACAACCTTTTAATTATTTCGCAGGTGTGTGCAGATTTCATTCATAATAATATGCAAATGTGATGTGTAGTATAATATAAGCTGTAAGTCATCGACCTTACAAACCATATGAAATTACGCTTCCCTGCAACAGGAGCAAAGCACCGCTTAGCTATTCAGCCTTAATAATAGCGACCACAGATTAAACAAGTGCGCGAGCGTCACGCCTATCAAATAATAACATCATTACACGCGGCACGGTTCTACAGATAAAGTAAGGTACAGATATTAAACTTCATGCAAAACTTTAGCATCAAACACTTGACCTATCTAACTGACAGGTGTTTGCAAATAATGCCGGGCAATCTCATCTACTGCGGACACATCATACAAACTATGTTTCTAATATCTGCGTCATTTTGAATAAGCACTGCAAAGCAAGGTAAGTTTGAATAGCAAGGCAGCCACAGAAATGCAAGAGGGTTTAGAACGTGTCAAATTGCGACATAATTACAAATCTACTAATGCATCTTTTGTCACTATGTCGCGTTTGATACCTTTTCGAGCTTCTCACGCATAGCGCAGTGAGCCTTATTAAATGCGTGTTAAGGAGGAAGACAGAAAAGATTGAATTGATTATTGTGAAGATTGATTTTCTGTTTGAGAAAAAGAGCATGACTCTTCTTGTTAATATGAATACCTGTTATTAACTATGTACTTTATTTAATGTATGCAGTGGCGTGCACAGGTATTAGGGCCAGGGTAGGCACACATAGTAAAAAATTCTATAAAAGAACCTTTTGTTGTTTGATGAGTCTTGCTTAGGTACATAAAGTACTATTACTTATGCGAGACTCATCAACTCAAACACACTTTCACATTTTTAATATTTCGGCTTATTAATTAATTTAGTTTCAAATAACAATTAATTGATTTAGTTTCTACGCCAGTTTTAAACCTACATTATAAAACTGTGGTTCGCCGGCGGCGTAAGGTCGATAGATAACCTCATAGTCAAAGTTTTTGATTATAATTTATAAGTCGATAGATCTTGGACTTTATTCAAAACGTATAACAAGTAAAAACTAGCTATTTACTTACCTGTAACATGATAATAATATTCACTCAACCCCGTTTTCGAAACATGCAAATCGTTTGTATGTAAGTATTACTTTTCCCTTCTCGCGTCTCTTCTTCATAATACAGATATTATTATTTCATCACAAGTTGTAATTTAAGTACTTGTCTAATATTAATTGAATCATCAATACACAGCTAAAACAATGAATTTCAACACAAATACGATGATTTTAAAGAAATAATAATCACTAAGTATCGTTTCGTTTGTTTGTTTTGATTGAGCCGCGCGTTTGAGGTTATCTTACTTTTTTTATAAACTCTGATATCGAGCATTTGAAGACAGAAGTTAAATTTAATTTCAACAATACTTTTTGTTTTTGAGTGTTTTAATGTACCTGTGTACCGTTTTAAATACATAATTACATATTTGTAAACTTAGAGTGAAAGATTAGTACTGTAAATAAGAAAAACAAATTAAATCGAGAGTATTATTTTCTGCGCTAGAGAAGTGGGCTCCGTACCCAGAGCCATTAAACAGCTTAAAAAAAAAACTTTCCGCCAGTAGTCGATTGCACTATCGGCGACGCGGGACGCTAGTTTGAGTTTCATTGCTGAGTTAGTACGAAATAATTTATACAACCGTCCTACAAAGCTATCAATGTAAAACGTAGTTTCTGGGCGCGTAATACAGTAGAGTTGAAAGGTGCAAAAAAGGCAGAGCTTTTGCATTGCTGGTAAAGGATTATATTCTCTAACTCATTAGCTTAAAGTCAAATTTAACTTTGAACACATTTGAATTGAAAATTGTTTTAGTGTGCGTGAGTTGTGTTTTTATAGAGATTTTTAGAGCACACTAGCATAGAAAATGTCAGTTCGAGTAGGCACGGCTTTTTGAGCGTGCCAGGCAGGCTGCCAGCATAGGAAAGTAAATTCTATATCACTGCGGTTAGAAATTAAATTCAACTGTTCAAGATTGGTTTAGTATTATGTTTGTCAAATAGATGATAGGATTGATAGGTAATTGAGCTGTACGCCCAGGGTAGGCAGTGCCTTTCTGCCTGTATGGAGTGCACGCCACTGAATGTATGTAGCTGTAGGTGTTCTGAATAAAATAAAATAAAAATAAAATTATTTTAGTGATCGCGTGCTTCTGAGTTAAGGATTAGAAAGGTCTTAGATTATTATAAGTTTAAGTTGCCACAGTTCTTGTACTAATAAAAAATGAGATACCTACATTATATGAGATTTACTTCTACACGTTCGTTTTTCTGTGACGGCTCGAAGGACCAAACGATCTATTACCTACAGTAATCTTGTAATTAAATCGCTAATTCACAGTTTCCTTTGGCACTGCATAAATAGAGCGATTGGGCGTAAATTAGCCCCTTTTAGTGTTATGTGCACCTATAACTTGGGCTGCATGTTGTTAAGATTTTAGTACTTTCTCTGTGCTATAATTTATTATAAAGGTTCACGGATTAAGTGCTAGCAGTAAATCGTTATCAGTTTAGAGTCGAGGCATCGAGGGTGATGAGGTAGGGCCTTTATCGCGCTAACGCGAACCAAAACCGCTGTCATTAGCACGATAAACTACACTCGTTGGCCCAAATTTGCCTGGAAGTAATCGCTTTTATAGCAACAAGGCCACCATTTTGTGCACTTCTGTTGTGGCGAATCGTATAGTTTCCAATATTTCTTTTTTGCACTTGTTATGTTCCATTTCCAATGCGTATTTCAAGATTGCAAACAACCTTTGCAATACTACATACAATAATTTGCTACTGGAAAACTTCTCATTATGAGCCATGCAGTACCTACTGTTGCATGTTGTTATCTCAAATAAGTCCTTCACGATGTTTTTCAATATCAACGAGCTAGGCCGTGGTCCGAGGCTCCCTTGAGCCGCCCCTAGACGCGTTGGTATATGACTTTTTTTGGGGTAGAGACTTCCGCTCCCCGCAAGTCCGGTGAAGCTTGATTGGTCGTACCTTTTCGACACAAGCATAGGTCAATTCAAAAAAAAATAAGAAAAAGAAAAAAAAACCTTACAAAACGGCTCAACAGATAGCACTATAGTGAATAGTGAGGTAATAAATATCGAATTATTAGATAATTTAAAAAAATATTAAAATGTTTACTAGCGTCATCTATGGCAATCTTAAAGAACGCTCGTTTTTTTTTTATTTCAAGCTGTCAGAAAATCTTCCATTGTAATATGCGAAAACAAAGGCAACATCGTAGCTAGATCATTTTCAAAGAAACCAACTTTAAATTTGTTTATCAATTACTAGCTTTCCGCCGCAGCTCCGCCCGCGTTGACAGTTTTTCCCGTGGGAATGAGGCATTTTCCCGCGGTAAAAGGTAGCCCATGTTACTCAGGGTGAATGTAGCTGTAGCAGCATAATATTTAAAACGATAAGCAAGCAAGCTGTCTGACACCCATAGTGCAGACTTTGCCTAGTTTGGGGTCAGATGGCAGTGTATGACATATCCCCACATATTTATTTATTTATTTATAAGTTACACAGCGGCATTAATCGGTCACTCCATACAGAAAACGCGTTATGACAAGCTACTTCTTTTTGAATAACAACTACAAGTCAATGGCGCTAAGCGCTATGTAAAACACCCGCGAACACCCCTGGTAGAGTCCCGCGGCGCCTGCGGGGTGCGGGGCGTGGGGCGCTATATCGGGCGGGGACTCATTTTGGCGCGGGGGGGTGAGTGTCCTTTCTGTACGTGTTAGTACTATTATTTTCTTCTGTGACAGCGGCTAGTCCCATCGGTCCACCATCACAACATGCCCATTTACCATGACAGTTCACATATCATCTCTAAACTAGTCGCCTGATCGATCTACTTTACCTCATAGACTTAGATATTTTTTACTGTTAGACAGACGAACAAAACGGGAATTAAAACGTGGCAACGTTTTCATTACAGGGATATTTTTGTGATATATTTTTTAATATCACAAAAAAAACCAGTGCATGGAGTGTGTGTGAATACTATAAATAATATAATAAATCTTTCTTTATTTAATTTTCTCCTCTTAACATAGACAAGATAGAAGGTACTGTGCATTGGTCATGCCATCTCTTTTGCTTGTCGGCCTGGCTGCAAGTACATTCTAAATTTAAACCTTTTTCGAGACATATTTATTTTCGTGTCAGTTTGATTTTGACATCTTCCTTTAATTATTTTTTCTCTTTGATCTTCCTGTTCCAGCTCTCGTCTGGACAGGATAGTTTATAATAGTGAAGAACGGAGAGGATGGTCCATTTCCCTCTTCTAGTTTGTGGTTTATTTAAATGTGATGTGATGATACTCAGTAGTCATGTACCAACGCGTTGATATGGACAAACATCGTGAAGGAATATTATTCACTGAAAAACTTTGTTCTATCGTGTGTAAGTGAATAAAAAAGTGCAGTAAAAAGTTCGAACCCGGAACCTTCGTAACGTCAGGCGAGCTTTTGGCCACTCTTCCACGTCCGGCGGCACTTTGCCAAGTATAGGCATCGAATATGTAGATATGCAATTTGCACTGTTTAGTAAAGTGACAAGTCATTCTGTCACTTTTCCGTTGCCATTAAATAAAAAGGAAACTTAATGAGCAAATTTCGGTATCCACTACCCAGTGGATACCTCACACTCATACCCACGAGGAAATCAGTTTTCAATACGTCAGAATTTAGACCAACGAAAAGAATTATCCTTTCACTCGTTTGCACATTTTATTAGTCTTTTAGACAGTTTCTTTTTCTATTCTATGTCTATGGCTTGATTGATCTACTTCGTTTTAAACAGCCATCTCTCAAGTCGGACTTCTGAGCGGCCGCGGTCGATATGAATCAATTGATTTAATGATAGATTGTGAAATAATGATGCTGTTTCATATTGAAAGATCATTCACTACCGTTGTTGCTTGCTTTCACTGGATTATTTGTTGTTATATTATACGCTGGACTTAACGAAGGTAACTTACTCTTATGATTGTCGTAGGACAAATAAAATCTATGATAAATTACATTTAAATAATATGAAGTTCTTGTACATATACGTTAAGCATAAAAATATGCCGCAAAGAATTTGGTTACAAGTGTCAGTTGAGAGAAAGAAAAGACGAATGAGGGCCTTATCGTTTTTAGGGATTTCTTCCAGGTATGTAGAGTTAAAAAAAAAACGTTTATGACAAAACATTGTCAGGAAACGTGCTTCTTTGGAGATCAACCAAAACGCACTGGTATAGTGATTCATTAATTTAACTACTGAGAACTGTATGACTGAGAATAGAGGATTTTCTAGGTAAGCCCAAGCCTCCTGGTGAGGACGTTTATGGACTAAAATCGGAGTACCAAAGTTCAGCGAAACGTAAACCGATCGTTCTACGGAGTTCCTAATAGGTTTGCTATAATCATCGGTTCTCTTGTGTGGCATAATGAAATAAAATAAAACAATGGTTAGCTCGTAAAAGGGCGAGCTTCTGTAAACGGCCCTGATACCGGCAATGCCACAATTTGTATGCCGTAGTAATGAACGCGTTGTTTTATGCTGGATTTAGTTGCAAAATCGTAGAGTAGTCATATGAGTCATATATAATTCGTTTTTTAAAGCAGTAATGAAGAGGAATGCAACATGACAACTTCTTTAGAGCAATAATGGAAGGGAAGATAGATGGCAGGAGAGGACATGACCAAGACGCACATTTTTAGACCAAGTGAAGGAAAAAGTTGAAGTCGTGTCGTACCAGGAAGTCAAGGAACTGGCTTTGGACAGAAAGAGGTGGCGATTACTTCACGGACAAGAGCCCTGCTCTTAAATTTTGAATGAATGAATGAATGAAGAGGAAACTACGGTCTCTTCCTACTAACAACTGCGATCCCCAACTCGCATGCCAACATCACCTTCAACCCTTCGGGAGTTCAGGCGCTCTGCTTAATGCTTATTCGCACTTAGTTGACCCTCCGCTTGTTTGCACTGAACGCTTTGGATCATATGACGGCCCCGTAGCCTAGTTGTTAGTATGTCTGCCTCCAAAGTACATGGTCGCGGGTTCGAATCCTGCCCAGGGCAAACGTCGAATTCGAGTAACGAGCACTTGTGATTACCCTGCGTGCGGCTGGATGTTGTATATTTATATATTATGTATGTACATTATAATGGCTGTCTGAAACCCATAGTAGGTACAGGCTCTGCCTAATTTGGAGTTGGATGGCCGTGTGTGAGATGTCCCACATATTTATTATTTATTTTATTATTTTACTAGCTTTCCACCGCGGTTCCGCCCGCGCTAACAGTTTTTCCCGTAGGGATGAGGGATTTTCCCGCGGTAAAGTTACCGTATGTATTATTCTGAAATGTAAGCCATATTATTGTATTTTTTTTTATTAAAATTCTTTTAGTCGTTTTTGCGTGAAAGAGAAGCAAATATATTCCTATATCCATACATCTATCCTCACAAACTTTCGCATTTATAATATTAGTAGGATTTCATAGTCTCCACAGCACTTTGTTCTCCGATGACATCTCTGGCGTGAAGCCCGTCCATTACACCTATCGGCACTTCGTTAGTCCAACACATTCTACCCAGCCCCGAGTCATTAAAGATCACAACCCATTGCACATTCCGCAACAAAACCGAACAGCCGCCACCGACTTTATGCAAACTGTGGGAGGGAATTTTAACTTTATTACCGAAAGTATATCCATTTGACAACTTTAATAGTCTTTGCGGAGTAATATCGTATGCATCACAATTCAATAAGTGAATCTTGTGTTTTCTTTTTGTGAAATTGGATCTAGTCAATTGTGAGCCTTATTGTTTTAAACGTAAGGGGTTTACTATGGTTTCTGAGATGTAAATGTATGTTGGTAAATCCTTGCCACCCGCAAGTCGATGGTGTATGATAAGAAAACTTAGTAAAGCCAGCGTTCTGAATTTAAATTGGCTCCCGAAAGGATATGGGACATGCAATACGGTTTATGGAAAGCAGAATAACGAACTGAATGTACCGGGCTTATACCGGGTTTTATTATCATTATTTTTAAGGTTCAGTAGAAATAACTTTGCCAGACTATCTGAAAAAATCATAAAGGAAGAAAAAAATTTACGCGCCCAAATGGAGTAATAATCAAAACGTACTATGGGTGCCGGCTGAGACATATTTTTTGGACTCACACACATTCACACTTTTCTTTCAAATAGTCGTTCACGACATGTCGTGATGTTCTGTCATAAAATAAAAAAAATAAAAAAAATAACACAAAAAGGTTAATTGTGCGGTGAAATTGTGCCGAAACACTAGTGTAACTAGTATTATATTATCTGTGCCGAAACCATGTCGCAAGCAAAACTACAAAGCTTACTACTCCATATGGGCGTGGATTTTTTTTTCCTTCATGGAAAAAATGCTTATGAATAACCCTTAACCACCTACCAGCGGTCATGGTGACCGCAACGAATTTTCAAAGTGATTTATTTTGACGGAGGGTTGTTGTACACTAATGAGCATCCATGTACCTTTTCTGTGCATAGATTAGTACTGCACTTACACGTTATTTGTGTCTACGTGAGCGCGTTTGTCTGTAATGAGTAAAAATATTTTGCTAGCGGTCATTATGACCTCCTGTAGGTGGTTATGTAACTTTTTCATATACCATTTCTGTTTTGAGGATGACCAAATACCAAATTGTTCTGTTACAAACAAGCTTGAAAAGCGAAAGACGTGCTACATTTGCGATCCCATGAAGAATCGCAAAACGTTTCGTACATGTTCCATGTTCAAAATGCCGATATGTAAAGAGTTTGCTCACAAAAGTGCTATAATTGCCCTTAAAAAATTGTAAACATTGAGCATCTGCAATTTTTATTAAAATATTGATTTTCTAATCTATTTTTTGTTTTTTATAAAGTTTATATATGTTATTTTTGAAAACCAGTTGGATAAAAGTGATTTAATATAGATAATTTTCATTAGTGCCAATTTTTCTACTTATAGTAAATTTTTATCAAAAAAATAAGTACAAGATAAAACAAAATAAATATAAGAGACTGATAGTGATTTAAACATAAATTTGTTTATAATATAATAGCTTTTTATATAAACATATGTTTTGTTTATTATTTTTCTTTCTATCCACCCTCAATTTTGGGAAATATGGAAAAAAAATCGACGGTCACTGTGACCGCCGTCAGGTGGTTGTGTGACGGAAATAGGGGGTAGGTGGTTAAGGGTTAAAAATGGTGAGCTGTCACGGGACGCCTGGCAACAAGCACAGAGTACCAAATAGTAAGTGTCTGGTACAAGTCATATGTATGCAAAAAAACCGGCCAAGTGCGAGTCGGACTCGCGCACCGAGGGTTCCGTACAAACCTGCAAGGTTTACAAAGTTCTTTCATTACGACAATCGAGTCATAACTATGGTAATCTTATTGCAAAATGAAATTCATAACATTACAATGGGGAAAGATGGAGGAGCATAAATTTAAGACAAAGATCTCTTTATCGTTTAAGTAACTAAGTACTAAGTAAGTATTTCAACTTGATAGCTCTACGCGTTCATGAGGAAAAAAATAATAAGATTATATTTATTAAAAAATATATATTTTGTAATGTAACTAAAAATTTAAGGTTTTCGGAATTTTTCCTTTATGTGTGCTATAAAACGTTGCTTCATGCCAAATTTCAAGATTCTAGGTCGACTGGAAGTACCCTTTAGGTTTTGATTCCCTTGCGAGTACTTGCGAGTTTCAAAATATGCAGCTTAAATTGCTGTTTCTTTTGATTGCGTTGACATAGAAGTTTGATTTTGTTACAGCTTAAAGGTATTATAGACCTGAGTATTTGGTATGAATTTCAATTTAATACCTCTACGCGTTTATGAGGAAATGGGTAGTAAGGTTAAAATTATTAAAAAAATATATATTATGTGATGTAACTAAAAATTTATGGATTTCGTAATTTTTCCTTTATCTATGCTATAAGACGTTGCTTCGTACCAAATTTCAAGATTCTGAGTTCACGGGAAGCACCCTGTAGGTTTTGATTCCCTTGCAAGTGTCGAAAATTTGCGGCATAAACGGCTGTATCTTTTGATTGCGTTGGCTTAGAAGTTTGATTTTTTCACAGCTTCAAGGGACAGTAGACCTGAGTAATTGATATAAATTTCAGCTTCATACCTCCACGCGTTCCTGAGAAAAAGGGTCTTGACAGACGGACAGACGGACAACAAAGTGATCCTATAAGGGTTCCGTTTTTTCCTTTTGAGGTACGGAACCCTAAAAAGAACAGATTACTACAGGAATCGCAACTCACCCCGGTGGTGTGGCCCGGCGCCAGGCGTGGCGAGCTCGCCACGCCGGCAATGAGTTTTACCCCTCGCCTATAGATGTTTAACATCAAAAACATTAAATTTATTTTTTCTTAAACTTATTATTCCGCCTCTTAAACAGCCTCCAAGTCACGTGCTCGGAGTGTTAGACCTTGTTTTCTTAGACTATGAAAATGAGGTTGCAAAGCACCTCCTCGTTACAATCTTAAATCCTTTTCAGTTGACATAATATTATGAATGAATAATACATAGTTTAAAAAACTAAAAAACACGCTTTCTGTCCGCCACCTTGGACATCCGCCATATTGGATTTAAGTCACGTGACTTTTTTTTTCGTATTCCTGACAGCAAACCCTTTCATTTGATACCCATATCATGGGGGTGGATTTCAAACAGCCTGTTCGCCATCTTAGGGAGGCTGCCATATTGGATTTGTAATGAAGTTTCTTAGCTAGTCATGCATTGTCATCAAAACTTAGAGCGTGTGCAAAATTTCATCCTAATCGAAGACTGGGAAGTGGGTCAAATTAAGATTCCAAGATTTTTTTAGATACATTAATGGGGAGGCCGCCATAATTAATTTGTAATGACGTTTCTTAGCTAGTCATGTATTGTCATCAAAACTCAGAGCGTGTGCAAAATTTCATCCGAATCGAAGACCAGGAAGTGGGTCAAATTAAGATTCCAAGATTTTTTTAGATACATTAATGGGGAGGCCGCCATATTGGATTTGTAATGACGTTTCTTAGCTAGTCATGTATTGTCATTAGAACTCAAAGCATGTGCAAAATTTCATCCTAATCGAATACCGGGAAGTGGGTCAAATTAGGATTCCAAGATTTTCTTACATACATAGTTACTTACAAGTGAAGCTAATATAAAGCGTGTAATAAAAAGGCCGCGATTTTTTAAAGTTTAGAATGTGGGTGAGGAGAATCACCACTATTACTTAAAATTACAACGTCGACTTGACGTCAAAGTCAAGATAGCGGTTACATGTAAATTATTTGGAATTATCATATCAGGCAGCTCAGCTTATTGCATGTAAGATGCGCGTAAGCTCCATATCAGGCGTTTGCGCATGTACGCCAGCTGTCACCGGATATTCTTCACACTTTAACGCCATGCCAACGTCACTGCGTCGCACCTCTGTCAATTAGTCGAGCTTACTGGCTGTGCAGACGGACTGCGACGCAACTGCAAGCTGGCCACAAAAAGATGCTGTAAGGGCTTTGCGAAGCTTTATTGACTAGTTCATGAATGGTGTGATTTCCTCTGATGCGAAGATCCTTTAACCAAATTTCTTTAATGAAAGATATGGTATGGAGAGGTCAATTTATTTTTGTTTCCGAGAAATTGTCTTTGACAAAATTGATAAATCCATAGACTGTTTAATTTTTCATGTTTATACTTTACACAGTTGATCCACGATATGTTACCCAACTTAAGCTGTATCTATCAAACGGGCTTACGAAACACTTTTTGCAGATCTCCTTGCAGCGCGCTGCAGGGCAGTAATTGCTGTTAATCTATAGCAGAGGTTGCAGTTAGTCTGTGCGGACCGTCAACCTGAAACTAGACCATGAATACTCAATTGTCGGAGCCCTATAAGGGCGCGGCACAATTACCGATGCGGCTCACAATGGGAAACCTTTTATGAAGAAGAATCGCAGATTGGTTGCTTATTGAAATTGTATGGAGATAACACAAAATTGTCTAGAAATGAATAAGGAAATGAATCGATACCGTTTTGGTACCGAAACAGAGCGAAGCATTAGAATATACTTTATTGGACTCTCCTAGCATGATCACTGTGACAAACTATATTATCCCTTACCTATCTGTCAAAATACCACGAGAAAACACCCGCCATATTGAAATATCCTTCAATAGGATAACAGATAACCGTATACGCACGACAAAGATGTCTGTCACGTGTAAACAGCCTCCGTGGACGAGTGGTCAAAAGCTCGCCTGACGTTACGGAAGTTCCGGGTTCGAATCCCGGTCTCAAACTTGTCGAACAAATATCACTTTGTGAGACTATCCCCAGTTTGGTTAAAGCATTGCAGGCTGAATCACCTGATTTTCCGAAAACAAAGATGATGCCGAGTTTCGGTAGGCACGTAAAGCCGTGGGTGGGTCCCGGCTTAAATCCACGGATATAGTCGTTACAGGAACCATGTCAGAAGCCTTAGGCGGATCAATAATTGTGATACCAGGGTTTGTGAGGTAGGTTAACCTCGAAATAAGCAAGCAACGGTCATGCTAAGAAATGACAAATTGACTGTGAATGATCTCATTGCTAATGTAGCCAATTCTACCAATAGAGCATTTTATAGACCAAGGCTGGCCAAACCCGCTATTCTACCCGCCAGCCTGGGTAATCATAAAATTGTAAAAAGTATATTAAGAAAGATATATTTTTTTATAATCTTCAAATGGCTGAGGATATTTTCTTGGATCATAGCTAAGAACACTCTCGATTATGACACTTTGCCAACAGAAAAAAACTATATAAAAATCGGCGCCTCCGTTAAGGAGCTACGATGTCACCGACAGACAGACAGATGCACACAAACAGACACACGTGCAGCAGTATACAAAGGGCCCGGGCTCAGTGCAATTCACCCAAGAGGGCAGCACTGGTTTTCAGCCTTCGCCCAAGCCCAACTTATAACACCCCACTAGATTAACGACATTAAACGTTATATCGTAGATTTCTTAATTATATTTCCGTGATATGATCTGTGTTTCTAAGCTGTTAGCACAGAAGAAAATAATTGTACTAACCTGTTAGTTAAATAAATCAATTAGTTTGTTAATTAGTTGCTGCAGTACTCGTGTCGACAGTGTCGTCCTGTAATAACTCAATCTAAACCCTATGTATCTAAACTTCTATCTAAACCTGACTTTCGCAAATTATCAAAACTATTCAATGTTCATTGCTTGGAATTAATATGCCTTATTTATCAAACTCCTTTCTGATGCCGTAGTCTACACCGAATTATATTTCGAAATAAAATTGTCGCATTTATGAATCAGGTCCGAGGTTAGAAAGCCGTGATAAGAACTTGTTGGATTTATCATAGCTAAGTGTGCGCCTGCGGCTACGTTCAAACGGTTTTTCGATTTTCCATAGTAAATGGCTGCTTGTAGCAACGCTTGTATTTGAAGTAGTATCTGCTTAAAATTAAAAAAAAATGTTTTTAACTATTCGGAAAAATCTGTGAAAATGACCCAACTTTAATCCTAGCATGGCATGTGACAAGCGATTATCTCACATATACAACAAGATTATGTGTGTCACGTTTGAATCCCCATGCTAGCCCCCGGTCTTGTTATCATATTTTTAGTGAAGGTTTTTTGTAATCAGGATTTAGTATCTATGAAATAAAATATTTGGAATACACGGTAAAGGTATTGTACTAAGGAAGACAAAATTTTAAAATACACAAAGGATGATGTGTCAAAACGTCCCCCCAAAAAACAAAAACTAATAACATCGACCAACAGATTTGAAATGTATCTCAGTACATGCGTCTAGCTATGTGATTACTTTTTACCATGGCGACATCTTTCAAAGACGCGGGATATTGCGAGAAAAAAATAGTTTTGTCTTAATATTGGTACCCAAAATAACAGATTGCAAGCATTCAATTGGGCACTGGACATTTATAAGAAAATGATAAACAATAATTATTATCTGTTTAACTGTAAGTACATGGTACTCCTACATAGATAGACATTTTTGGTGAACATTTAGTATTTTTTAGAGTGCATTTATATACTTAACATTCTAATAAGAGACTTTGATATTGTTAGTAATTGATAACATGTTTGTAAGTGACGAATTATAGAAAAAAATTTTTTTTTTCAAATCCCATTGATCATAAAGTTAAAACTGGTTACGAGCCTTTCTAAAGATCCATAAGAACCTATTGAAACATACAAAAGATCTGTTGGAGGGGGGGGACGGGGCTCATATAAAAATGGTCATCATCCTTTCTTTATAATTAAATGTTTTTAATTAACTTGCAATGTATTTATCGTATATAATTATGTATGTATGCGTAATGTAAGATAGCCAGCACATGCGACTGAACATGTTGATCTTGAGAGCGCCCGTATTCCATAGCTGTAGGTGTGAATTTCGTAGTGCAAATGTACGACCGTATGTGCTGGCTTCTGTACATGTATGTCGATGGTGGAAATGTCAAAGGGCTTAAAGGACAAATCGTCATTTTACAGGAGAGCAGAAAAACGATTTTTATAGAAAAAAGTGCATAACTTTTTTGTTTTTAAAGCGATCAATTTGGTTTAAAGACCAAATTTTATATTTTTTTGAGCTGAACTGTATCCACGCTTTTAATTTAACCCAACTAGCTTAGTTTAAAAGATAGATGTCCTTTAAGTTTCGTACTTTTATGATCTTGTCCTTTAAAGCCAAAACAGACTAAGAAATTAAGAAGTGCTTTGGACTTAAAGGACTGCACTTAACATATTAAAAGGTCTTAAAGGACAATTGCGGTCTAACAATACAAAAAATCTGTCCTTTACACTGTATAAGCAGAATGTTTTGACTCGCCACCTGCATGCTTATTGACCTCTTCGTTGTTTCCAGTTCTATGAAAACCGAACCTTTTAGAACAGAATCTTGTTTTAGCGAATTGTTTACAACAATTATTTCTATGTCACATTCTTCCTGATTCGTGATTTGACTATTATTAAGAACAGATCTTTCATAATGCAGTTTTCTGCTTTATCTCTTGGATTGTCCGTATGTACGTAGCGCTTAGGAGGTACATATTTGAGCCACTATAATTTAACTATAATTTAACCTGAGAGCCCTTTTCGTGTTGCCGTCTTTATAAAATAAATGGAAAGCAAGCATTGATTACGGCACCACATGTCGTTAGTCTTTTGTTGGTCAGTTAATCAAGTTTCGGTATTCAACACCAGTCAACATTTCTTCCCATAGATCTTAACGTTAGCAAACGTACTGATTTCGTGACAATTTAGTACAGCTAATGCTATTCCACGAAGTGATAATGTTAGAATGGGGTACTTTTTTACCATTCAAGTGCTTTCATCTGAAATTTCAGCACATTTTAAGAGATGATTGGTTCTTTTGTCCTAATTTAGTTGACCACAGTTGACTGTCATTAAAACATAATATCTTTTATTTATTTTTTGTTAGTTTTTATTTCATGTATTTTTTGTAGTATTTTTTTTTAGATAAGCAAGGAATTTAAATTAATTTATTTAAAAACGCTGATATTATCGTATTATTTTGGTTTTATGACCTGAAACCATTATATTATTACGATTGTTTGTTTGAAACCATATATTGTTAGGGAATAAAATATCTCGAAAATGTTTGTGATTTATAGTTACAAAAAGTGATTAAATACAGGTACGCCATTTCTTTTGTAAAGTCGAATTTCAACGAAATAATCCAGTCTCAAGTGTAAAATGGGATAGTTCTGTACGTCACATATCAAGCCTCCTGCACAAAAAGCAGGGAAAAGCTCAATTAAGGGTTGGACTTTCTGGTCTAGACACTATAATTATAAGTCACATGTCATTAACTTCCTATGCTACGTGTCCTTTAAGCCTATACGTGTGAATACAAGATATGTGAGTTTGGGTCGTAAATATCCATAAATTACTAAGTTTAATTTCTTAATGTCCTTTAAGCATAAAGAATTATATGAAACTGACCTATAATACCAAAAATCGAAAAAAGTGCATTTTTAAAAATTCTCTCCTAGCTCCATTATTTGACATAAAAAAATATTAAATATACAGATCGAAAGAGCTTGACGAGACGGATAGAACTGCATCAAAAAGTGATTTTCGTCAAAATGTCCTATAAGCCCTTTGACATTTCCACCATCGATGTATGTGTAAGCTTTAATTTCTTACTTAAACATATAAATAAAGTTATGTAGTAAATTTATGGTTGATGAAACCTAAATATTTTTTAAGGTAATTCTATTTGTAAGCAATGAACAAACATAAATGTCTTTTTGCGTTAGACAAGCGTGGGTATGCAAATCTTTCAATAATTTCCACTTTACTTGTATGGAAATGTTAAATTAAATATTCAGTATTCATTGAGCTTCAATAAATTGCTCTATTAGCTTCGTGCATACATTAGGAAATAAAATTGATTAAAACAAGCATTAGACTAGAAAATCTTTGACACTGAAAAATCGTCCCCATCTTGTAACTCATTCATTACATCTGCAAGGAACCACACACGTGACTCTTTGTTTCTGTGACGTCACCAAAAGAAGCTCCCGTAACTAAAAGGTTTTCCCGTGGGAATGAGGAATTATCCAAATTTTTTTTATTGTAGCCTATATTCTTCCCCTAGCTAGGTCCTTTCCTTTCCTTTCCTTTTTATAATTGTCCCCTTATCTAGACAAAGTTTGTACCAAGTTTTATTGCAATCGGTTTAGTAGTTGAGCCTATTAATTGCAAACAAACAAACAATATCTTTCCTCTTTATAATATTAGTATAGATAAAAATACAACACAATAGTTAAATGTTCCTTTTGAGTTACGGAACTCTAAAAATATTCTTTTGTCGTGTGTTAACAGCTCATATATGTCCCCACCGAGGGGCTCGAGCCTATTCTGAAATCAGGGTGATTAGGCCTTAGTCGACCACGCTGGCCCAGTGCGGGTTGGTCACTTAACACACAACCTTTGAATTTCATCGCAGGTATGTATGTACGTACAGGTTTCCATCACGATGTTTTCCTTCACCGTAACAGCGTCGAATAAACGTCATTTGGATTCTAAAATCGAAAACACATTGGTACTTGCCGAGGCTTGAACTGTTGGTGTGACTGAATAAAATTATCGAATAATAATTCGTGAATGAATTTATCGAATCGAAATTCGAAATGACTCCCAACTTTTTTTTTTGGGGTAGAGTCTTCCGCTCCCCCGCAAGTCCGGTGAAGCTTGATTGGTCGTACCTTTTCGATACAAGCAAAGGTCAATTAAAAAAAAAAATAACTCCCAACTTTACTTCCAATTACAGTGTGAGATAAGTAGATAGATCCGTATTTGGCCTGGTTCAGGCGCACATTGTGGTAATCGCATTGTTTAATTGTGTTCACAGAGCAGTAAAGAAAACTTATCAGATCTGCAGAATTGTGGTCCGTTTGTTTGTTTGTACGGCCCAGTGTAATTTTTAACATTTAAAAGAATCCTATTTACTGGTCAACAGATTTTTTTAAACAAGAAAGAAGCTTTTTTCATTTAATTATACATTTTCTTTCACTTTCTCATTTAAATAAATTATTTACCTTTGAAAAGCGTAGTATTTTTTTTTATTGTATTTTATGCATTCTCATTTCACCTATTATCTTCATCCACATTCTATCCTTTACATCATCACTTCACGACACGACATATGCCCCATATTCTAAACAAATGTTATCAATTGTCTTTTTACATGCAATTAGTGTGGACGTGTTTTTTAAATCCAAAGGTTTGTTACGAAAGCATTGTTCGACTTCAAAGCTAATAAGTACCAAAAACCGCTCCCCCGCTACTCCGGTGGAGCTGCATTGGTCTTACTTTTTTGACACAAGCATAGGTCAATTAAAAAAATAATTAAAAAACATACCAAGGACTAGAGATATCCATGGTTAATCGTCGTCATAGGTGGTGTCCGTCTGTGGAGAACAAACAAACAAAAGAAACCATTTTTTTAATACCTTTTCAATGTGTGTTGCCGGTATTGACTTGCAGGAGAAACGAATGTAAAATTTTTCAAAGGCATGTACCGCATTTTATTTTGTTTACGCAAAAACTACTGAATGGATTTTAATGAATATTTACAATAATATAGCTTACTAGCTTTACAATTTTTCCCGTAGGAATGAGGGATTTCTATGTGTTAATCTGATTTAAAATTTATAAACTATGTTACTGTAAGTAAAGTTTTATTGAAATACATTCAGTAGTTTTTGCATGCAAGAGTAACAAACATACATCCATACTCACAAACTTTCACGTTTATAATATTAGTAGGATAAATCAGAAAACACAAAGGCTACCTTTTACTTTAAAAAAAAATTATATGACTATACCAATGCCGTGAAGTCCATTGGTTTAATCAAATACTAATACTTAGTACAGTAGCTAGCACACGCGGCTGGATAATCGCACTACGAGTTTCGCCCCTACCACTACGGAATACGGACGCTCTCAAGGTCATTATGTCCAGCCGCATGTGCTGGCTACTGTACTTACTACGTGCGTATCGTATACTCAATCGAATACATATTGGTACGTGGCGAGGCTTGAACCTGTAGCACCCGAATGAAAGCCAACGGTCCTAGCCACTAGGCCGCCGACGACGCTCCAAAACGTGAATATATTCTTTAGATACTATAATTTATAATTCTTCTTCTTCTTCATATTTAAGAGTCGCGCTCTTGTCGGTGGAGTCTACGCCATTCTGTTCTCTCTTCCGTCCTCTGTTTGATCTCCTGATACGATACAACATCTATTCCTTCTTTAATTTGGTCTATATTATATTTTTATAGGTCACCCTCTTTTCCTTTTCCCTTTTAACTTATCAATTATGTTTTTGACAAAGTCGTCGGGTAACCCAGCATCTTCCTCCTTCTATTTACAATAATCCTCAAAATAGTCCTTTTCTCATTCACAAGTTGTAAGAGTTCTTCGTTGCTTTTCCTTTCCGTCCAGCTGAATTTATACGTTTACAGTAATTCGATCTATACTTCTATACTATTTATACTAGTCTATACTATCTATATCTATCTTCTATACTAATATTATAAAGAGGAAAGATTTGTATTTGTGTGTGTGTGTGTATGTATGTTTGTAACGAATAAACTCTACTAAGCTATATTTTATTTTCAAAAAAAATAGGGATCCTTACTAAATACCTAAAATATTCCTAATAATTGAATAGGCTCCGAAACTACTGAAACGATTTTAGTAAAACTTGGCTCCAAGATAGAATAGACCTTAGGAAAGAATATAGGCTACGATTTAACGCGGGAAATTTTCTCATATTCACGGGGAAAACTGCTAAAGGGGGCGGAGTTGGCACAAATATAGAATAAACCTTACGGAAGAATATAGGCTAACTTTTATCGCGGGAAAATACCTCATTCCCACGGGAAAAACTATTAACGCGGGCGGAGCCGCGGCGGGAAGCTAGTTCCATTATAAATAAGATCATAGCGCAAGCGAGCCAGCACGAGAATGCGCGCGTGCGCAATGAGAACGTAATTATTAGGTTTAATTACCTTTCTATAAGGTATTCCATTTAGCTGCTGTGTTTGGAACTAGCTATTAATTTCAGACAACTATGGGATGCTGCAGCGCTCTACCGCCTGTGGAGAACTTACATATTAAGGCTCTTTAAATGTTTAGATTGCAATTTTTGAACTAGAATCAGACGTGTCTCACTCCGCAGTTTAGTTTAACGTCAAATTATTGCATAAAATCTTGACGGGACAAAACCGACCCGGCGGCAATTCGAGGTAAATCGGAAATTATTTTATTTACTTTTGTTTTTATCGAATAGAAAACATATTGAATTCAAAAATGACAATAAATTATAAAAAGTCAAAAGTTTCACGGTCTTCAGTAGAAGAAATCAAAAGTTAGAGACAATGCAACTTGCGGGTGGGACAAAAATGGGAGTTGTTAGAAACTAAAGGTGTTAGTAGAGAGGCGCGAAATCGGAACAATACGCGATAGAAAGAGAGGCAACTACTTCATGTTTTAGCTAGTGCCGTGATTGTCAATTATTTGAATTGCACTTTATTGTAACGGATCTAGCTAGAGTACTCTAGAGTTGCTATTTATTTGAATTATGTATGAACTAGCGATCCACCCCGGCTCCGCACGGGAAAATGGTTATTGTGAGTTATCCTTAAGTATATTATACATATAAACCTTCCTCTTGAATCACTCTATCTATTAAAAAAAAACCGCATCAAAATCTGTTGCGTAGTTTTAAAGATTTAAGCATACATAGGGATATAGGGACATAGGGACAGAGAAAGCGACTTTGTTTTATACTATGTAGTGATAGTGATTATGTCGCTTAGTGAGAATTCTGTATTCTGTGCTAGAAATAATATTTTAGTACGGTAATTTTAAGAATTTTATCAAAAATCCATGATGGCTGCCGATTTTTTGTTTACTGACCGATTTCAATGTAACTCGCTTTGGAGCCTAGAACCACAGAATACCAAATTGCTAGAACTAAAGCACATCATTAGCAATTGTTACCCGACGCAGGCTATCCACAGGAAGAAATTGATCGCATCTACTTGTAAAGTTTTGCAGCGGCGCGCCTGACTCAGCGAATACCGCGCGGGCTACATAAAGCTGACACTGCAGAGAGCATGATTGCAGTCACATGTTGTAAACAATGCTAACGTCACATACGTCATTAGAAGAGCAACCAATTGGAAGTCGAAGCCTGAAACGCGCTATCAGAGTTTTCTAAAAACATTGAATAAATACAAGTTCCAACGAAGCACTAACACTCATCCTACACTAATTTAACCCTGACCTACATGAAATGTTACACTTTTTTTTATAGTTTTAATTTATTTTACCGTAAAACGTCTTTTATATAACTTTAATTATGAACTGTAATTATATATTTTACTCTGATGCCTAAGTTACAAGTAAATACTTAGATCGTGATATATTTTGTACAATTGTTTTATATTAAACCTTATTCTGTGTTTTAGATTATTTTTATTGAAATAAAATTTATCTTATCTTATCTTAAGTACAGGTGAACCACGGTCCCCGGGCTCACCACCATGCCCCATGGAAGCTCTTCCCTTTGCCTCCACAGCTTGAAAAAAAAAACCTAAGAAATCAAGTTGAATAGACACATCAATTCAACCTTTAAATTTCTTGACAGTTCAATAAATGTCCTCGTCGTTAACAGTTCAAATATGTCCCCACTGAGGGGCTCGAGCCTACCTAATAAACATACCATATGAAATCAAAAGTCAGTGGCGTGCATTAAGAGAAACCTATATTCAGCAGTAGACTGATACGGGCTAACGAATGATGAAGTATTCGAAAATCGAAAACACACTGGTACGTTTTAAACCCGTTCCACCCGAATAGAAGACAGCGGCCCTACCCACTAGGCCACCAAAACGCTCCCAAACTGTGTCACAAGTAAGTAATGAATGATCATTGACCACCTCACAAACGTTGACGCTATGAACCTCGACTATGAACAAACGACTGGAAGATATCGGTTTACGAGCATGTCATTTAATAGAGTTGGGACTGGCAATTCACTTAGCGAATGGGTTTCGATGTTAACCTAAATCACAAACCTTGGTGTCAGAATCATTGAGCCGCCTTTGGCTTCCGACATGGTTTGTGTAACGTCTACATCCGTAGATAGTAACTGGAACCAACGGCTTTACATGCCTTCCGAACCACAAAATCATCTTTCTTTTCGGACAATCGGGTGATTCAGCCTGCAATGTCCTAACCAAACTGGTAAAAGTATCACAAATTGATATTTGTTCAACTAGTCCCCACCGGGATTCGAACCCGGAACCTTCGTAACGTGAGGCCAGTATTTGACCATTTGACCACAGAGGTTGACTGTCGATATACTAATTATCGTGATCAGACCACATGAGTCCCCACCGAGAAGCTTAAACCTATCTTTTAATAAGTTCTGCTTTTCGGCCTTGCCATTTCCCGACTTAATGCCAGGGACCTCATTACTACTCAGTTTTCCTGCGCCTATTAAAGGAGTATTTTTATTTAACAATTAACAGATAGTTAGACCACTAAGAAACTGGTAAAAAGTCATTTTTACAATTTCGGTGGCCGAGTGTGGGTTAGTCAACTTCACACCTTTGAATTCCTTCGCAGTTATGTGCTTTCCTCGCGATGTTTTTATACATCAAATCAACATTTAATAAATTTGATAACGAAAGCACTTTATCACTTATAGGTGTAAACACAATAAAAGATTAATTATTTAATTAAACTCAACTCCATTGATGGATTTCATTAAAAAAAGTTTTGTGATTTTAGCACAAAATACGTAATTATAGTTTCCCATTTCTACATGCTAAATTTTATTTGCAGGTGAATTTAACATTTATCTTAAAAGTAATGTGATTTTTCATGATAGTCAAACAAAATTATATAAATTCGATATCAAAATAAATCAATGCAAACAAAGAAAAATGTCCGTAAATTCTTCCTTCACATTAAAATGGGTGAAATAGAACCTTCTGGATAAGCAAATAAACTTTCTAGTTATAATTATAGTGAAACAATTGACATTGGGCTCAATTCCGGCGTGGCCGCTAAAATCTCTTAATTTAAGTTGTTGGTCTCTTTCATTCATATGGGAATCGAAAAGGATGGGAGAATATTTAAAATAAGCAGCGCAGCTGTCAAATTCAGCCTAATTTAGTCAGGATATTTTTGCATGCCTACTAAAATTAGTGCGAACTACACGTTAAATCGATGTTTGACGTCTCTAAATTTAAATTTAACCTGTCCCTATTCGTTCTTAAGAACGTGAAGGGGACATATGGTTTTTAAATCTAAGTTAGAGCGTAATATGTAGAATC
This sequence comes from Teleiodes luculella, assembly GCA_948473455.1. Taxonomy (NCBI): domain Eukaryota; kingdom Metazoa; phylum Arthropoda; class Insecta; order Lepidoptera; family Gelechiidae; genus Teleiodes; species Teleiodes luculella. The sequence goes on from OX419595.1 coordinate 12,988,906, forward strand.
GAGCCCAGTATCAGAACAACCGCAGCAAATCGCTATCCCATTTAACACCCTACAATTCGTCTTCTCTTCGCAGATCGCTCGCGGCCACAACAAAACATTCCATACGCGTCAGTATCGCCAATAAAACATCTGTTATTTATATTATTTATGAATATCGATATCGACGTCCGCGTGTCACATCCCTAGCGATTTACGATTGCTACTCCCCACTTATTCGTGGTCGGTTAATCATCGTTCCGCAATGAATTAGAATCAAGTGATGTAGCAGTGATGTATATCTATCAGGGTTATATTATATTGCCGTTTGGCTGACATTACTCTTTGCGGTTTGTGGTATCCTGGTACTTGGTACCTAGTTAGACTTAATAGCATTTATTAATTTACGATTCACAATAAATACAATACAAATATTCTTTATTGACACCAAAAGAGAACATAAATATTTTTCGATTCGAAACTTCAGTCAACAAACGGCCTTATTGCTAAGGTAGCAATCTTTACCAGGCAACCTTCGTTTTAGCTTCAAACTGATATTTAAATGTTAATTTAATTTTTCGAAAATCACGAATTTGGTGGTTCTCAATATCTTACTTGTTTGTGGGTAAGGCCAGTCGAAAATGTTGAAATTGCTTATTATTACGTCAATACGACCTTAAGATGATGTCAAATTGTACAGAATAATTTTATGGTGCATGCAACGCTATCAGTTTTTAGAGCGAGCGTCTTTTGAACGAGTGAAACAAAAGACGGTCGCGGAAAGCGCGCGCGCTAATCTGGGGGGTATCTTAGATCAACCAACGAATTCTCAACGTTCGGCGTAGGAATGTTTTTAAAACATCCTTGCATCGAATCAGACACAGATTCAACAATTTTCTTTACATAATAGCAGGCCTCCGTCACTCCATGTACTTGCGCGCTATAACTACCTACCGCTCGGCCGAGCGGTCTCGAGCCGTCTGCGGCTCTAATTCAGTGCGGCTGTGGCAAGCGAGGCGCGCGCACGTTGTTTAATTTTTAGTCGTTTCATACGTTCGTACGCGTACCTACGATGCCGTCCGGTACCTTATGTGCTGTAGATGGGTGCAAATCTAGTAAAACAAGGGATAAACACCTAACATTTTTCCATTTACCTCAGAATGAAGAAAGGTAAGTGATAAACTATTACTTACTATCATTTGTAGTTTCAAAATTATTTTTAAGGATAGGTAATAATAAGCATTAGCTTGTCTTTTAGACACAGATTTGACATATTATTGTTACGAAACGTCATAATTACCTTAAACACTATTTTAACAACGTTTAAACAGCTATTTTTATTGGAATAAAATTGTTATGATACCTATTTGACGGACAGTCGCGCAAATACCTAGCTACGTAACACGGCGCGGCGACATAATATTGTCTCAATTCAACTTGTCCTGCTGTTAGCGTAAACAAACAAACACGAATTCGGTTTTATGCGATTTTAAAAAAATATATAAGTAAGTAAATGTTTATTTATATAAAAAATAATTAAAAGATGTTTGAAGTTATAAAAAAATATTATATTGCAAAGAGTTAATTTACCATGATACGAGTATCGTCAAAGAATTCTTGAGCTCGCCTCGTGTTATCATATCATACTATCATACTAATATTATAAAGCGTAAAAATTTGTATTTTTGTGTATGTGTGTGTGTGTGTATGTTTGTAATGAATAAACTCAAAAACTACTGAACCGATTTCAAAAATTCTTTCTCCATTAGAAAGCTACATTCACCCTAAGTAACATAGGCTACCTTTTACTGCGGGAAAATGCCTTATTCCCACGGAAATAACTGTTTCGGCCACGTACATGGTCTTAGCGGCGGGTGGTGCGGCGTGCGGCGCGGTAGCGTTTCGCGGCTGCGACCTAGTGGACGTACTCAGCATGGCATTGATGTATATTAAATGTCAAAAAGTCAAAATAAATAATTTCGTTTCACATTCATCAATAAGTAATCCATTTACATCCGAGCGATCTTACAAATTAATGAGTATTTTAATATTTTATTACTAAAATAAGTACCTATCCACACTACGAGAAAATAATTTGATTTTTGAGGTACTTCAACAGATCATTCCTAAATTAGTACAAAACTCATTTACACATAGGTATTTCTGCCACAAAATTCGTTATCACATAATTATTTTTGCATTTTTTAAGTTCAAAATAATTCTAGCGGGCCGGGCGGTCACATTCATCAATAAGTAATCTATTTATATCCGCGCGATCTTACAAGTAAATGAGTATTTTAATATTTTATTACTACAATAAGCGTCCACACTACGAGAAAATAATTTGATTTTTGAGGTACAACTAATAATTCCTAAATTGGTTCCCACCGCACCGCTCACCGCGCGCCGCCGCCTCAATTCGCTCGGTGAAAACCGCTAGCGTTGCCGCCGAAAGCGGCGGGCCGTGGCAACGTTCATTCATTTGAGTATTTTTGTTCTTGCCGCTCGCCGCCGCCCCGCCACAGAATACCAAATAGTAGTCCCTAGCCCGCTCTAAGCCGCCGCTATGAGCGGCATGTTCGTGGCCGGGCCGTTAACGCGGGCGGAGCCGCGGCGGAAAGCTAGTAGTTAATAATATATTGATAAAATCATTCAATGTATTTATTAGTAGGTATTATTTATTTATAATTATACATTTTTGGAATTGTCTAACTATTATAAATTTGTCATATCTGTGTGTCTATCTGTCCGTCTGTCTTATCTAGGTACCGATCTCCTTCCTTAGACCAGTCCTATTTTATAATTTTTATTTTTTTCAGGCGTAAAACATGGGCTGGAATAATTGGCAGGCCCGATTTAGCAAGGCCAGACACCAAGCCAAGAAGTCATCATGTGTGTTGTCTTCATTTTGAAAAGTCTGTGATTATTCATAAACCGCAATTACGACCTGACGCTTTGCCTACAAAACTGCTGCCATCTGTAGCAACTACTTCGAGTGCCAGTACTGAACCAGAATCTAAAGAAATATCGACACAAACCAAATATTCAACCATTAGTATACTATCAGCTATTACCGTCAAAGGCGCTGATACAAAATCGGAGTCGGTACAGACATCTCATAATAGTCAAACTGAACAAACTCAGACGTCCACTGCACTTTCATCCAATACACCAAGGAAAAGAAGACTTAGTCAAGAATTGAAAGTGTCAGAAGGAAAAAGAAGAAAACTTCAGAATGATTTGGACAAAATAAAGCAAGAAGTTCAATCAAAAGAGTCACAATCTTTTGAACGGTTTACTTTCCAAACCGAAGATGAGGTCACAAAAAGATTTTGTAAGCTAATTCAGTGGCAGAGCAATTTGAAAAATAAGCGCAAAGGCAACAGATATGATCCCGAATTTAAGTTGTTTGCCTTAAATTTTCATTTTTCTAGTCCGCAGACGTATCGGAGTATGAAGAAATTTTTAGGGCTTCCTAGTGAAAGTACCCTTGAAAGATTTAAAATGGTTATTCCACCTAAATTCGACGATCGTACTTTGGAGTTCTTATCATCTAAATTAAAATCTATGCCATCAAAAGCTAAGTACTGCACTCTGTCCTTAAATGAAATGGTTCTAAAGAGACATTTACATTACGACACCAGAAGAGACGAAATTATTGGTCTTCATAATATCAATGGAGAAGTGACGTCCGAAATAGCTTCTCATGCCTGTGTAATAATGCTCAGAGGCATTATTGTAAACTGGAAACAACCTATTGCTTATTCTTTCTTAGGATCTCCGAAACACTACGAGGAATTGGAACAATGGTTGGATGAAGTTATTTTGAAACTTTCAAACATAGGGATAGACATTAGAGCTATTGTATCTGATCAGGGATCAAACTTCGATTCCTATGCTAAACAAGTAAAAAAGGTCACAGCTGAGAAGCCTTACTTTTTATTTAACGGTAAAAAAATTAACTACATATTCGATGTTCCACATTTGATTAAATGTATCAGAAATAACTTGCTGACAAATAATTTAGTACACGATGAAAAAAAAATTTCTTGGGAATATATAGATACACTTTATTCTACACAACAGGAAAACAATTTAAAATTGATTCCTAAAATCACGGAAGCTCACATAAAACCGAACAATTTTCAAAAAATGCGAGTTAAATACGCCGCTCAGATTTTTAGTAACTCCGTCTATGCCGCATTAAATGTTCTTATACATAATAAAACTTTACCAGAAGAAGCAAAAGCGACCGCCGAATTCGTGCTAAAAATCAATAATTTGTTCGATGTTTTAAATTCAAGTACAGTCCAATCTCCCAATAAATTTAAAAAGGCATTCTCATTGCAAAAATATCAACTCGATGTGTTAGAAGACGCAATGATAATGTTCAAGCATTTGACGGCTATTCACTCAATGAATGGCGTCAATAACACAAATAAAATCAGGACATTTAAAAACATACAAATTACAATTCAATCCATAATCATGCTATGCAAGGATTTAAAGAAAGAAGGCATTAATTTTGTGTTTACGAGACGCCTAAATCAAGATTGCCTAGAAAATTTTTTTGGCACCGTCCGTCAACAGGGTGGTAATTGTCGAGACCCTACACCGATACAGTTCATGAGGGCATTCTCAAAATTATTCCTTTGCAATATGCTGAAGAACTCACGGTCTACTAACTGTGAAGAAGACATCTGCGAGTTGCTACAGAAAAACGATGGATGTTTGAGACCACGGAGACATGCAGATAGCTCGCGCAGCAATATACCTTCGCTTTTGAATTTAAGTGGTGAAACTGATTACCGCTTCGACTTGCCAACTGAAAACGCCTTAACATATATATCGGGTTATTTACTTTTTAAATGTAGCAAGAAGCATACCTGTCCTGGCTTTGTTGCTGAATTACAAAATATTCCTGATTTAAATGAATCTACGAATAGATTGTTTATCCATTTTAAAGCGTTTAACAAAACATCGTCCTTTTACGGTAAATTAAAAGTGCCGACAGATGCATTTAATAATTATATAAGAGAACTGGAGATTATGTTTACTAATAATTTTGAAAAAAATATGAAGCAAAGGCCGGGTAGTACAATTTATGAAATTTTAAATAACATTGATTTTGATTCTCCCTGCCCTTGTTTCCCTAAACAATATCTGATAAAACTTTTCATTAGATTTAGGATTTTTTCTACCCTAAAATTCAACAACAGAGAATTTAGAAAGGGTAAGAAATTTATAAAAAATTATATAAAAATAAAACATATGTAACTTATAAAGATGTTTTTATTTTACCTACACACTAACTTCTATAATTAAGTAATCTGTGACATCAGTTCGCACTTCATCAAGCTGCGACCTAGTGGACGTACTCAGCATGGCATTGATGTATATAAAATGTCAAAAAGTCAAAATAAATAATTTCGTTTCACAATCATCAATATGTAATTCATTTACATCCGCGCGATCTTACAAGTTAATGAGTATTTTAATATTTTATTACTAAAATAAGCGTCCACACTACGAGAATAATTTGATTTTTGAGGTACTTCAACAGATCATTCTTAAATTAGCACAAAACTTATTTACACATATTTCTGCCACAAAATTCGTTATCACATAATTAATTAGCATATTTTAAGTTCAAAATAATTCTAGCGGGCCGGGCGGTCACATTCACATTCATCAATAAGTAATCCATTTACGAGTATATCCGCGCGATCTTACAAGTTAATGAGTATTTTATTATTTTATTACTAAAATACTCGTAAGTGTCCACACCACACTACAAGAAAATAATTTGATTTTTGAGGTTCTACAACAGATCATTCCTAAATTAGCACACACACACACACAACCTTTTAATTAAATTTATGTTGAAGAAGTTTTGCCATTAAAATAAGTGGATGAGTCATTATTTCATTATTAAAATCTTCAGTATTCATTTTCCACACCAAAAAACGAATATTTTTGTTTTGAATGCTGCCGCTCGATTAGCCCCTGCGCCGCCGCTGTCTAAATCGCTTTTTAGTCAATAGTAGTAGCATTGGTTTATTTGAATCATCATTTATTTGTTCGAGTAAGAGGTAGGTACCTTATAGGTTAATAAATCAGATGTTTTATTTTCTCAAAGACGACAGCCCTAAAGGTTTTAGTAGAGTGGCGCGATACGCGAGAGAAAGAGATGCAGCAAGTACTTGTATTCGCTTAGCGCCGTGCGATCTGAATTGCACTTTATTATAACGGAGCTAGGGTTGCAATTTATTTAAATTATGCCGCCTAGTGCAGCTTCTGTAGGTACTACTATTAGGTATTCTGTGATAATAGTTACTGTATCAAACCTGCAATGCTAAACTTTAATCTCACACGACGAAGCTCAAGAAAAATTGATACTATCGCATATCGTTTCGAATTTTCAAACTTGTATGTCCCGTAGCGGATTCGTCGGGCCTGAACGTTGGTCTTTCGGGTGGGAGGCAGAGCGGTCACTCATACAAAAATTTAAGTAAAAAATTGTTTAAAAAATATATTTTTTATATTTTTAAGACATTTATTGTTGTGAATGTATTAAATATTTTCTGTTATTATTTATATTATCTGGACATAATCACTATGATCACTTTTTTACTTTTTGACATGAGTAAATTTATCAAAAATATTTCCTTGACATTAATTAATTTCTTAATATGTTTGACGTATTGACGAGTACTACGGATGTCCATTTTTATACTTTTGTGAAAACCTGTGCGATCTCGTAGTATGACATAAATAAAAGTAAACTAACTATAATATACTTATGTGCAGCCGTCTTAAATACTACACCACCGACGACGACGCTTCCCTAGTTTCATATAAATGCAAAATAGTGCAAAATCTTATGAGCTTCATAAATAGTTATTACAACGAAATTGAATGGACATAAACATCTCAAATCTGTCATCTTAAACACACATCAATGTCAAGTTAAATCAAACCTGCCACGCTTAGACACGATGAAGCAATATTTATTCCAATTTGCAGAAACAATTACAACACAAATTATCGCGATTCATTTCGACTTCAGTAGATTTTCTGTTATCTAGTAACTAATTAATGTTACACACTAGGTAAGAAAACGCAGCATTGCCAACACTATACGTTGCTAAAATAAAATTGAGTAAAAACTTTAATAATGTTATTTGTCTTTCTCGCCTTTGATATATTAAACAAAATATGACACGTTTAAAAATCGACCGCTGCTTGAAAGGAACTTAGGAAGTTATTTTACATCGTATGAATTCGTATGTATCACATTTTCAGTGTTGTGTGATTTACAACTTTTACAACTTTTTTATTAACTTTTTAATTGGTTTACTGCGGATGTGTGGGTACGTCGTACAAGAGAAAACTAAGTAAAACAGTGTTCCTTTGTGTCATCAATAGTAACTGAAATGCCACCACCTGCAAAGCGTAGTTATTGTAGCAAAACCTCCTGCAAAAGGTATAGGTTAAGGTTTTTTACTTTTTCAACAGATGTCGACTGTTGGCGTATATTTACTACCTCTAGATGCGGGTTCAAGTCCCTGCCTAAGCTCAATGATTTTCATTTTTCGCTTCGATTTATAGATGGGAGAGGTTCAGTTTTACTTGAAGCAAAGATGATACTTTTACTCTATGATAGAGGCTATTGTAATAACCGCCAACCGCCGCGTTTCTTAATCATCGCTTCCTTACGCCAAGTCTCTGTAAATCAACGTCTTCGTGTCAGTGATAATTGTCGCTACCACTGCGGACCAATTAGTGCAATTTGTGAATAAATTAGCTCAGCCGCTGCGCGCGCGCACCGATTACTCACCCGCTGCGAATGTGGATGAATTGGGGGTAGGACTCAGGTTCCAAATTTGAAAGTTGACGGATGAAAGTTGGAATCTTGGAAGTCTCAATGCCACGTTTAGCGGCACCCCCTTAGCCTGCACCCTGCACTCAACCTCCAAAGCAGCAAAGGTTAGGTTAGACTAAGTCTAAAAAATATATATATATATAGTATTAAGTTCGCTTTTGGGCATTTTCGTAAAATAAATAATTTTCATTCGTTCACTTTAAAACTAAAAATTCCGCCTTCAAAGTAACCGAAAGTTCACCCGAATTGCGGTAAACGGTAAACCTTATTTTCATTGGTTTGGCAAAAAGCAAGATTGACAGCCATACGATTGAATACAAAAAAGCAACAGTACAACCCAAGTTACATTACAAAACGTGGTTTCTAAGTCCGTTGCTTTGTATAAACAAATTACGCATGCATGAAATTGTTGACGTATAAAACAAATGCATCGACGCAACGCTAACAATCCCACTGCCCCCTGCGGGATTCCATTCTTACCAAGACGGTGCCAGTAAGCAGTACGTCATCTACATAAACCGTACATTGAGGAAAACGTATGAATGGAGGGCCATAGTCCAGCAATGTTCTGTTACAATACGCAACTTATTTGCTACCTGCTTAGGTTAAATACAAAACAATGCAAATATTATTATTATCGACACCAGTAATTAAATAGGACAGTTACAATTTTGATTAATACAATTTAAGGAATCAATAGGCGGTCTTATTGCTAAAGAAGCAATCTCTTCCAGGCAACCAAGCAGGAAATGGCGAAATAATATTAAATAGCGTGGGTTGGTGCATCTACATATAATACTTGTGACTAAACAACATGCAATTTAATCTTCAAAACATTCTCGTCAACAGAAACATTTGGTCCGTTCTCTAATAGGTATCTGACCAAATGGTTCTGATCATTTGGTCGCATCTCCAGTTTTTACAGATTTGAACATCCGACCTTATTGTTCTGATATCAAGCATTTTCATCGGATTCCTGATACTATAATAAAAAAAATCACAATATCAACGAATCAAGCTTCGTCAACTAAGTACAACTACAAAAATATTATTATTATTTTGAACAATGAACAATGATATTGTAGGTATAATCTTTTACGACTTTATTGTAATAATAAACACAAATAGCAGTAACAACTTGACTCCGTGTGATAATGTAATCATACCACCAAGATTAACACCTAAACGGCACAGGATGTGCAAGCGCATAATTTCCCTATGTAATTTCCTGATAATACATTAGTAGCAACCGATATAAGGAGAAGCCGAGCGTCATATTTCAAGGCGTATACCATTACCGCGTTGGCAACGCACGCGAACCGCACGAATTTAGTTCCACAGCCAACTCCTAAATAAGACATAATGCGAAAACATCTGGGAGCACATTTTGTTAGGAAACGTAAAGGCGTTTTGAGTTTATTCATTACAAACATACACACACACAAAAATACAAATCTTTAGGCAATAAACTTGATTTGATTTGATTTTGATTTTGATTTGATTCCTCTTTATAATATTAGTATGATGAATCGCTGTTATGTAGGTATAATACGCGCATAAACTTGAAACCCTTTGAACGACTGCTCCAAATCGGATGAATTATTGTTGTGTTGTGTTCGTTATCATCAGGACCAGGATGTATGTATAAACTTTTAGCAGTGGGAAAACACCTCTCTCTTACTCAACATAATTATCCTTTTTTCCACAAGAATTTTTTTTTGCGCACTTGAAATAAATAAGGTCCCGTCTCAGCATATGCTTCCAGCGTGGTGAGCCAGCAGCGCTGATTGACTTGATCCTTTAAACAACTAGAAAAGAGCTGATAATCTACAAATGGCTGAAGATATTTTCTTGGATCATAGCTAAGAATACTCTCGATTGAGACACCTTGCAAAAAAAACTAGATCAAAATCGGCGCATTCGTTTAGGAGCTACGATGCCACAGGTAGACAGACAGACAGATACACACGTCAAACTTATAACACCCCTCTTTATCGTTGGGGATTAAAAAAGATCTATTATTTATTTGCTGTGCGCGTAAATATTTTTCTTGTGGGAAAGAAGTATTCATCAGTAGTGTATCTAAATTTAAAATGTTAAAATTATTATGCTGTCCCCATAATTATATTCAGTAAGAGAGAGGTGTTTTCCCACTGCTAAAAGTTTATACATACAACCTGGTCCTGACGATAACGAACACAACACAACAATAATTCATCCGATTTGGTGCAGTCGTTCAAAGGGTTCTAAGTTTATGTGCGTATACATCATTAAAAAAATTGACATCCGACTTATTTTTTTACCTCAATTTATCTGAAAATAAAACAATTCATTTTAATAACGAAAGCTGTGTGACGCCACTCCGAATTCCAATTATGGTCGCACTGCAGCGGTTCTGCACACAAAATCATCTCGTGTGTCCTCAAGTTGTAAAGCAGTGGTTTCTGATTGGTTCCATACGGGAGCGACTCCGGGCGACGTTTACTTACCAAGGGCAGAGGTAACAATAATCCACATCACACTTTCTTAGAACACGCTGCAGTTTCTTTTTGCTGCTGACGAGAAGTCGTGCAGAGCCTGCGGTAGATTCATATCACAGAAAATGATAGTCATATAATAATATTAATGTACTGAAAAATCTCTCCTAGAATACATAGAAAACAACATGAATTTAAATATCTATATCATACCCAGATTTTCATCTTCTTAAAAAGTTCTTCCTTGTCTAACAATTGAGTTGTTTGGTGCACAAACGCAAATTCAATTTATATTTTTAAATCCGAGATGATAAACTTTAATCATGAAAGCCACTTTTAGGTTGTTATGAAACTTTGAAAAAATAGTTTTGCTGTCTATATCGTGTGATAATATATGACATGAAAGGAAGGACTGTGTAACAATCTCACTGTAGTTTCAGAGGAAGTTGGTAGTGACAGACGAGAATTCAACATTATGAGAATTCAATTAAGTAAGGCGAGAGTAGAAGGAAGCGTTGGAAGGGGAAGACCAAGACGAACTATTCAAAATCAAATCGGGGACGTTCTGACAAAAGGTCCACCCAAGAGTACTCTAAACCAACGAGCATGCATGAGTAGATTAATGAATGTGAATGAAGCGAAAGAAGTGTGTTTGGATCGTAGCAAGTGAAAGGAAGTGGTCTCTGCCTACCCCTCCGGGAAGGAGGCGTGACTTTATGTATGTGAATGTGAGAATTAAATTGAAAGTGAACAATTTGAGGATTCAACATTATGTTCCGGAAGGGACGATAGATTGAAAGACGGATCGACACGAGGGTTCCGTTATTTCTCTTAGAGTGCGGAGCTCTAAAACGATAAAATACTTTTACTCTCTCATATTGTTAATACCATTTTGTTTATTTTTCGACAAAATTAGTTCCGATGCATGTTAATAATAATATTTATTAATGATGTCACACGTTTTATGGCTTTTTTTCCTGTGAACAATTTTTTACTCAACAACAAAAAAAAAATATTTTCCTGTTCATAAATATTACTACTTATGAACAGGAAAATAAACATTTTTTACACATGATTCTCTGGTATCTCCAGTTACTTGCAGCTTTGAGCATTACTCAAGTAACCGCTGAATGAGTCTGTCAAAGTATTTCAAATAATGTGGAAGTCTTGTGTTAGAATTGAATACATTTTATTGATTTTGACGTACACACTTGAAAGTAAGTTTTATTTTATTTTTTGTTTCTTATGTTTGTGCGTTAAGCAAGTGTAAACGTGACACTACTGGAGCAACCATAGAGGTAGAAATTTAGTTTTTTTTTTATGTCTATCGAAATCAGAGAGTTGGGAGGCGCTTCTGATCGAAATAATCTACATCTTCAGCAATTAAACAAAAACTATAAATACACACGACGTGCAAGTAACATACATGAAAAAAGAAAGTAACATAGATTGTCAGTATCAAATTTAGTTACGTAATTTTGTTCCACCACATTAGTAGGAAGGAGAATACTAAATAAATCTATAGTATTTATATTGGCCATAGCATAATAATTATGCCGCGAAATATAGTATACACACATGTATTAAGTTCAGCCAGGAGCGTGTCGGTGGCATAGTGGTTAGGGATATTGCGTCTAATGCGGGAAGTGCAGATTCGAGCCTCGCCACGTGCCTATGTTTTTTCGATATTCTAATTCATTATTGTACAGTCTGATTCAGATTTAGGTATCCGCCGGTAACCTAACCTAACCTAACTTTGCAAAGTGTACGTCAGACGTACGGTCACATTCATAAGTCCAGTCATATCACGTGCATCTATACTTAAAAACATGGTCTAATAAACCAGGTCTAACCATTACGTCATTTCTACGTCATTTTCCTATCCTATCGCCTATTCATCCTTGTCTATTACACGCATTCGACAAGGATGAATAGGCGATAGGATAGGAAAATGACGTAGAAATGACGTAATGGTCTATTACACGCATTCGACAAGGATGAACAGCGCAAAATGACGTAGCCTTGTGTCAGTCACGTGCTCTATTTGTTAGACCTTGATTTCCTGGACCATGCGTGTGACGAAAAAGCATTGAACGTCGTTAAAAACAAAGAAAAAAAAATATTGTGGCGCAGTTAGCAATCAATGCAGCTGACTGTACTTCCAACTAATATAGTTTTTCTATTGCGTTGCGTTGTAGCAATTTTAATAGACTAATTATCAATACTCATGTAAAAACATCCTCATAGAATAACTTTACATTTATTTCTAGCATGTGAATCATACCTCATAAAATGCTATGAAAATGCTGACTACTTAGAAGACTACTCACGTTACGAAATAAAAGTAGATGAGTACTATGGAAGAGACACCATGTTATTTATACAAGGCTGCGCAGTGCCACAAAGATCATACGCAGAATTTTTGAAACGCAGAAGCATGAATATTTTAAAATTAAGAACTTTGGTACTGTCACTTCCAGAAGAACCAACGTCTTGTTTGCAGGAAGATAGTTTTGAAGATCTTCCAATAAGTAAACTATCCTTGATATCTAACTATGAGGACGCAAATCCGTGTTTATCAATGAATTTTTCTAATTCCCTACCGAACCTGAAAACTCTTAAGATATACGGGATTGAGCTACCCCCGATGTCTCCGTCGTCAAATTTAGAAACCGTTGATATAATGAATGGACGATCGAATGGTACGTACCTCACCCCCAGAATGAATTTCATATCTTTTCAGGCCTTTGTCCAGCAGTGGACGTCTTGCAACTGAAATAATGATAATTACGAGCCATTAAGTATAATAATGATAATAATCGTTTATTTGCTCTCACAGAATAGATATTATATACGTATTAAAACTTAATCTTGTACAAGAGTAACTAATTGTGATTGCAATTTGAGAGCCTGATGTCCATACCTACTAGGAAAACCTGTATGACAATCATCAGGCTCCAGCCCTAATAATATTGATTTTAAAGTCTCCATGTTGCATATTAAGAGTGTCGTGTACGCCTGTAATTGGCGCACATATCAGGATTTAAAACTTTTGTCAACTTGTAACTATTCTAAAATGTAATATGTGTGCTGTTGGCGTTCCTATTTAAATAAATTAAAAATAAATATTAAAACATTAATTTAGATAATTGTTTAAGAAAGTGAAAGCAAAGAGGACGAAATATGTATAAAATAAAGAAAGAAAGAAAGAAAGAAAGAAATCTTTATTTGTTATAAATGTGGTAGATAGATGGTACATGCACTAAATTAAAGTATCACACATTTAATCAATTAACATTGATGTACAAATAGGGAGAGAGACACACACAATACATTTTAAGGTAGCAATAAATTATACATATATTAAAAAAAAAAAAAACTAACATAACACGCAAGCATAAACTAAGAGAAATCTGAAGAAATACAACACACATAAATTTATGACCACGTTTGTGTGTTTATTAGTATATTTATGTAATAAAGATTATGAACCAGTTCTTTTTTTACAGATGCCTTTGGTGGTTGTGAAAATCTGAGTTCTTTGAAAATAAGTAAATGGAATTGGATGAAGCAACCCAATGGATGGCTGGCAGCCTGTACTCAACTTAAGCACATTGTATTAGAAGCTGTTTCAAGTGACATCATAGTTATTTTATTACAAGGATTACGCTATCTTAATACTCTCACTATATCTGAAAACGAAATGACTGATCATGAACTAGATATTTTGTTCAATAACTATCTACGGTATGGCAATCTATTTAAAACTAACTGATGCCCGCGACTTCGTACGCGTGGAAATTAGCTTCGTTCCTGCTCAACTTTTTAATTTTTTTCTTTCATAAGAACCTTCTCCCAATAATAACAAACATAACAAAAAAAAATGAGCCAAATCGGTCAAGCCGTTTTCATGTTATGTCGTGACAACGGAAAACGGGTTTCATTTTTATATATATAGATTATTACTAAAATAGCTTTCCGCCCCGGGAAAGAAGTTTTTTTCCCGCGGTAAAAAGTAACCTATGTGTTATTTTGATATATAAGCTATTATTGTAAAGTTTCATTAAAATCCGTCCAGTAGTTCCAGAGATTAGCGTTTACAAACAGACAGACAGACATACGGACTTTTTTTTTTTTCAAAACTTGTATTTTTGTGTTTAGCTACCACTCTCTTTATCACCTACAATCTATTTTTTAAAACAAATCAATATACGTACAGACACGCCGATTCTTCAGTTTAATTGTAGTATAGAAGAAGAAGATAGATAGAAGATAAGATAATGCTGATGAATGATCTTTGAAAAATAATTTACTATGTCCTACCTTTTAGAAATAGAATAATGACGTCATTGGAAGAACTAAGGATTACTGAAAATAATCTACAACGAGGATATCTCATTATAGAACGATTGCAACTAGTACCAAATTTAAGAATACTTGACATATCTAAAAATAAATTGTTTGAGCTTTGCAACAATCCGGATATGGCTGACGAACCTGCTCCTGAAATTGGTAAGGTTTTTAAAGGCATATTACCCACAATTTGACATTTGCCATTAAACCAGAATTCTTCTAAACCAAGTAGGGACTAGGTATCATAATAAAATAAGAATCATTTTTAAAAGTCAGCAAGTTCAGACTGTATTCCATGAACTTTGAAAACAATAGTGAAATGTATTGTTCAATGACATCGCAAGCTTTCACAGGGCGTTGTCATAAATGAAAGATTAAATTTAAATCTTCTTATATATAAAAATGAATTGCTGTTCGTTAGTCTCGCTAAAACTCGAGAACGACTGAGCCGATTTGCCTAATTTTGGTCTTGAAATATTCGTGGAAGTCCAGGGAAGGTTTAAAAGGTAAAAAAAATGGAAAAAAAAACTACGCGGGGGTATAGCCGCGGGCGGACAGCTAGTATAAACAAAAAATGTTTAACCCGTTTGTTTCAATCCTAGAACTGACGCACGGAAAGCTTAGAAGCATCATCCTTGACAACACTAACACGTCATCAATTCAATGCATTAAAACAGATGGCCTACCTTCTCTTCAAATTTTGTCGGTGATGGATACTAATATTTTAACATTATTGGTAAGTATAAATTTCACCGACCTTTTAATATAAGACCGACGACGATCGAAGATTCTTGCCTAGTATTAGACATTTTTCGAAAATGATGATTATAATGATGACATTCAAATAAATAAAACTGTAGTACCTACTTAATACTATTATGAGAAGATATTGTATTATATTTTCTACAGTTTCAGGAACTTCCTTTATCGCAGACGTCATTGGTTATCAAACTATCTAAAAAAACATCCTACATTAACTTTACTGTGGTGGATTATAACTTGCTTTCAATTAATAGTACACTTCAAAGGAAAATATCGCTTGAGTTTATGGAGTTGGACTGTGATTGCCATCATGAATTCCTAGTAAAAGCTATTCGCAATCATCTAATCTACGCACCAAACGCCATTTGCAAAGACGTTGGAACATACACACATGGTACTGATTTACTAAGTATACCATCAGCAATACTCGAGTGTGAAAAATTTGAATGCGGTGATTGCATTTGTCGTCGAAAAAACAGCTCTGTAGAAGCCAAATGTCGTTATGCAACTAGGATACCATCTGTACCAGGTCTGACCAGAATAGAAGCTCCGTATAACAGAATTAAATTGTTCAAAGATGATATCCCAGTAAGTCTTAAGGTAAGATTTTATTTTAATACATTTACTCCGGATCCTAACAAACATTTTGAAACACATTCATTCGGTGACCCATCGTTTTAATATTAATTTATAAATTTTAGTTTCTTGACCTGACCGGAAATGGAATCAGGTATTTGGATGACGACGTCGTGGAAGAGCTATTCTCTGTGAACGACCGCTATATGTTTCTGAAAAACAACTACATAGTCTGCAATTGTCTCAACGAATATTTCATACAAAGTTTACAAAATCATAAGGAACAAATCAGAGATTACATGAGTTTACACTGTGAACACAACGAAACTTTACTCATACAAGATATCGCGGTAGATACATTGTGCACATTGCCCGAAGGACACTTGATTTTATCCTATTCCTTGATTATTTTGATTATTGTTGGCATGATTTCCACATTCTTTCTTACGTTACTTCTTTTGCATATAAACGAACGCTATGGAAGAACTATACGTATCTACCTGCATTCTAAAGGACTAAGCTGCATTAATGAAGACACGATCGATGCAGACAAATCTTATGATGTATTTGTGTCTTTCTGCTATTCTGATGATGCTCTAGTCTTGAATAATTTTGTACCACATCTAGAAAAGCTAGGATACAAAGTGTGCATACATTACAGAGATTGGATACCAGGTGATCTTATACCTGTACAAATTGTGAGGTCTGTAGAATCTTCTAGACGGACAGTTATCTTGCTCTCCCGGACCTTTGTCGAATCTCTATGGGGACTGATGGAATTCAAAGTAGCACACGAAAGGGCTTTGAAAGAAAATATAACTCGAGTTATAGTTGTCGTTTTGGACGATGTGTTGGAAGCTGAAGATTTGAATAAGAATCTCTGTATATCATCAGCCGACGTCTTTCGGCTCCGTATATATTTGAGTTCAAATACATACATACGTTATAATGACGGATGGTTTTGGCAGAAGCTTTGCTACGCGTTGCCTGTACCTCGAAACCCACCAATGATAACAGATGAAGAGGCTATGGTAGATGATCCCGATTATCCCGACAATTCGTAGCCTTTATCAACAATAATCTACTTATATGACAGAGTTATAAGTTATTTCATTACATAAGACAACTTTGTACCTCTTTATCAGCGTAATGCCTATGTATTGATTGAGATGTGAGAAAATTCGAATCGTATACATAGTAAATTTAATTTTGGCTAGCTTTCTGCCCCGTGGCACCGCCCGCGTTAACATGTTTTCCCGTGGGAATGAGTTATATTTCCGTGTTAAAAGTGGCCTATGTGTTAATTCAGGGTGTCAGCTAACTCCATACCAAATTTTATTAAAATCGCTCTAGCCGTAAAGAAGTAACAAACATACACACTCACACACACACTCACAAACTTTCGCCTTTATATTATTATGATTACAAAATAAACTTTTTATTTTTCCTCTACATGAAAGAATTTAAATTCATAACTAATATTATACAAAAATACAAATACAAATATTCTTTATTGACACCAAGAAACACAGACATATAACACATACAAAGAAAACATTAGGTTTCAACAGGCGGCCTTATTGCTAATGTAGCAATCTCTTCCAGGCAACCCATTTCCAGGACAATAGTATAGGATAGAGTAATATTCTACGAGTATATCTCAATATGCTTAGCTAAAGGAAATGGATCGTTTTTTCCCTATCCGTCAGATTCATGATTCGTCGTAATAATATCAATGATGTTACAAGTACTACCGTACGGTAGTATGTTACGGCAGTAATATGATATTATAAACAATATGAGTCACTTAATTTATGATTAAATATAAAAAATATTTAATTAAATTAGTATAAAAACAAATTGAGTTATCTCTTTAATATCTGGACGCCACGGACGATGCAGTAGAGATGGCTAAATTCTGGACTGCAAAGAAGAAGAATAATAATATAAAGTAAACCATCAAATTGTATCAATCACGTACAGTATATTGTCATTCGCAAATTATCGTTTAAGGCCCTTTAGATCGTTGTCGCATTGTATTGCTTCTAGCAGCGTTTCGGATACACAAAGTATGCGAGTTAATCTCTCAATCAGCCAGCATCAGCCGGTCCTTATCGAGGATCGGTTGAACCTGGTTGAACCGAGACAAGATCGGTACATTTAAATATCCGGGCCGAATGTAAACAGGGCCTATCAGATCGCGGGCTCGTGGCGAGATATCGGTATTAAAGGGGTACTACTGGTTTTCGAACTAGTCTCGAGAAATAGCAAAAGCTACCGAATTTTTTGAATTATTGCCATTTATACAACTACATTTAATTACTTTAAGGGCGTGGGTGGCCAAGTGTGGCGCGAGTGGCTCGTTGACTTCCATTCCGAAGTTTGCGGGTTCAAACCTCGTCACGTACCAATGTGTTTTCGATTTTCGAATTCACGTACGTTTATTCGACGCTCTTATGGTAAAGAAAAACATCGTGAGAAAACGAATAAACATACATATCAATTCGAAAATCGAAAATACATTGGTACGTGTCGAGGTTAGAACCTGCAACCTTCGGAATGGAAGACAACGAACCTATCCACTTCGCCACCGACGCTCTTCCTCTCTATATGTTACATCACTACATAGTATAAAACAAAGTCGCTTTCTCTGTCCCTATGTCCCTATGTTCCTTTGTATGCTTAAATCTTTAAAACTACGCGACGGATTTTGATGCGGTTTTTTTTAGTAGATAGAGTGATTCAAGAGGAAGATTTATTTGTATAATACATGCATAATATACTTAAGGATAACCCACAATAACCATTTTCCCGTTCGGAGCCGGGGCGGGTCGCTAGTGTTAAATATAAATGACGCCAATGGTAGTGGCGATTGGACACGAAGCGACTAGTGTTATCGCATCTCGGAACGCGCATCTGTTTGCTTACGGCTGCGCCCGCGCCGACCACTTTCCTGCGACTTTCACAGCGCCACATAAATACACCTGTCTTTGTTCTATGATGAAACTCTGTGATTCGATATGAAATACTCGTACCAATATCACGCATATCACGCATTGGACACAACATATCGGAAAAGCTATATAACACCACTAACACCTGTTTATACTAACCTTATCTTAGGCTTTTCGTAGTTAAGAAAGACCTACGCTAACTAGAACTTAAAAAAATAATTGGTTTTCACTAACAGTCTAATTGGGCTCATAAAGGTAGGGAGAAACTAAGCAGTTTAAAAAAAGTCTGAAGGTTAATAGCATACAAAATTTTCACCAAATCTCACCTAAATACTTTAGGCATCAACTTAGCGATTCTTAAGTTTAGTGCAAAGGGGTGTAAGTAGCTTGAACCTATCGTAAATTAGAGTAAACAGTAGGTAGTAGGGCTTGAAATAATAGGTTTCATTTATTTATTTGTTTCACAAATGAAAAATACAAGAATTGTTTTAATTGTAAAAGTATTGAATTATAAAAGATAAATTATATCTAATAATGTGTACCTACCTAATAATAATATTATGCATACTGAAGATAATCAGTTAAGCACGCTTGATCTGTACAAAAACTGTAACATCTTAAAATGTATACCGTGTTTAAAGCAAATAAATAAACTTTGAACTTTGAACTTAGAAAAAAAAGACGAGGACACAACATGTATGTAATTTACCACATTTAATGCAATAAATGATTTATGATTATGATTATTTATGATTATGATTATGTACCTCTTATCTCTTCGGAGCATAATGTACAAAATGCAAAATGTATACAACACACAATATGTACCTATTTATTTTCTAAGAATTTCAGAAACATTTTATGGAAATGTCTTACAGCAAATTTAGGTAGAAAGAGAAAAGTAAACACAGAAAAGCGGAACAGACGTGCACAATAAACATATTTTATACGCCTAATAATCAATTTATAATAATGAAAAGTGAGTCTGTATAAGCTTCCTATATTATTGTTATATAAAAATAGGGGTTGCCTAGTAGAAATTGCTACCTTAGCAATAAGGCTTCCTTTTGTACACCTGTGTTGCTTTAATTATGTTTGTTGTATTCTCTTGTGTGCAATAAAGTATATTCTATTCTATTCTATACTATAATATCAGACAATAAGAAATCCAACTGCTCTGTTACTTACTACTCGTAATATTGAACTTAACAATTACGAACAATGGTTACTATAAAGTGGTACAATTTACGAAACTGCCTTTTATTGTACCTACATCGAACAAGTTTATACTACTACGGTCTTAGGACACAATTGCTATAGCTTTGGGGAAAGTTTTTAATTTAATAAATAAGTAAAACAAATATAAATATAGTATAGAAAAATACATATTTTTACACGACTACGGCAAAGCGAAAAGGTAATTGTCCCGATTTTTCCCGTGGTAATAAGGCAAGTTTCCTTTGGTATAAAGTTTTCTATAATATCCGTTGAATAAACCGTTATGTTTGGCTAAATAAAAAACACCTTAACCAAACTTTCATATTAGTAGTAGGACGATTTCATACTCAGTACAGCTGATGCAGATAAATAATAAAAAAACTAACTAACCTAACTTCACCAAGACCTTTCTTGGATTGCAATTTGGGAAGTGATGTAAGAAAGAAAAAAGGGCAAATTTTCTGAGCTAATACTCGGAAAATCAACACGATATCTGCAACATCCAACTTATTTCTACATTATTATGACGTTACAACATCCCTCCCTCTTTAGCCGTCCTGGAACCGATGTTAATTTAGTCATAGCTTCGTCAATTTTCATTGTAAAACAAAAAAATATATACTGTAAGGTTCTATAGCTCTACAGCTCTATATTCTTAAGTAAAATCGTGGCTAATCCTCATTTCATACATGAATGTATACAAATCCAATCTAGGTGACCGTACAGTGATCTCAAAGGTACTTTTAACCGAAGAATCCTTTCGTTTAGTAGCAATGCGCGAGCGCATAATGACGCGGAATGTTAATGCAGATCTCTGGTAGCCACCGCACAACTATTCCTACAAATTAGTTTAAACTACAAATACCTAATTCCTACTGTCACTACCTATACTATCACACACTGTACAAATGACGTCGTTAAAAATTCGAAACCAAAAATTCAGTTTACCGCGTTTCAATTTTGGAGAGTTTTTTGACTGTAGATATTATTAATTATATTTTTAGATTCATAGAAAACAACCAATAACGTAAAGTTTCCGGCGGGACTTGAGCCCATGACCTTGTGCCTATACGCAGCCAACGTGCTACCAATCACACAACTTATTTTATTTTTCATTTTATTCGGAACTAGCGACCCGCCCCGGCTCCGCACGGGAAAATGGTTATTGTGGGTTATTCTTGAGTATATTATGCATGTATTATAGATATAAACCTTCCTCTTGAATCCCTCTATCTATTGAAAAAAACCGCATCAAAATCCGTTGCGTAGTTTTAAAGATTTAAGCGTACAAAGGGAGGGACATAGGGACAGAGAAAGCGACTTTTTTTTATACTAGCGACCCGCCCCGGCTCCGCACGGGAAAATGGTTATTGTGGGTTATCCTTCAGTACATTATGCATGTATTATACATATAAACCTTCCTCTTGAATCACTCTATCTATTAAAAAAAACCGCATCAAAATCCGTTGCGTAGTTTTAAAGATTTAAGCGTACAAAGGGACATAGGGACATAGGGACATAGGGACGGAGAAAGCGACTTTATTTTATACTATGTAGTGACTATGTAGTGATACCAATCTTCTTCTTCTATCTATACTATAAAAAAATGTCCGTATGTCTGTCTGTCTGTTTGTACACAATTTTACATTGTGGTACCTTATATCCCCGGTCAACATCTTTGAAACCTTTTAGCACGGGGAATAAATATACAACATGTCAATCTTAAAGAATAAATGCACAGAATAATAATAAATAATATTATTAATAATATTATTAGGCGTACCTAGACTACCAGATTTTTTTATTTATACTCTAAGATGTCAATATTTACAACATGAATTCAGCGTAGCCATTTAATAGGTAGGGTCAGGTGGTATACAGTGGCTAACTTTTTTTCCGAGGGCTGTAACTCAGCTTTAAAACCTTTTGTGGAAGTTTAAATTTGACAACTATATTGCTTGGTTATTCTAGTTTCATGCTGCTAAGTCACTTTTCTCATATTACTTATGGAAAAATAGATAAATGACATTTTCAAAAAACTTAGAAATGATCCATTGTGTACCTAGGGGTTGACACAGTGGCTCAGTACCGCATTTACAATGGATCGGGGTGGTACAGAGTGGTTATTAAGGATAAATACTGACTTTTTGTCAAAAATTCAATTAAAATTGACTGTTTTTAAAGTTAGAATGTTTGTGTTTATTATTTTTTATAACTTAAGAGATATCTAGCAGTATCGTTTTAAGTAAATTTAATAAGTAGGAAATTATAATTAGAACATTGTTTATAAATAATCGATGGGTAAAATCTAGGAATTGTTGGTATTTTTGTCTCCATTGTTAGTTTAAAATATTTATGATAGTAAATAAAATAATACTAAATAATTTTAACCAGGTAGTAGCTGGAAATCAGGAACTCACAAAATGTATAAAAATCGTGAAGGTACCTATTTACTAGTGCTTCGATACCTAACAGTATAATATTCAGCCAGACTTTGATAATTATACAATCATCTAGATAATATTTCCAGTGCTGTATTAAAAATATGAAAATAGTACCTATACAAATATAATAAGGTACACAGTGAACCATGATTCACTGTGAACTTATAAGTTTTGAGCCAGAGTGCACTCCACGGCGATTTTGAATTTAAATCTTCTTAAGAAAAAAAGTATTCGGTATTGGCCCATATATAAAGCACAAATATACTGGTAATTAGTCATAATACGCGAGAAATAAATAAATATATCCATTCACAAGACTGAAAATGAGGTGGAACAAATCAAATCTCATTAAAAATCTCAACTTTTTCCTAACAAAAAATTAAAAATTCTCTACTTATAAAAAACAATATACAACATAGCCGCCACCCGATTGGTTTTGATAAGTTTGCATACTAAACGCTCTTGGAAAGTGAATAGAACAGATAGATATCATTCTTATTTCCTCTAAAACTGCCCCTGCGCCACTGTTTCTGCTATAGCCACTGTATGACAACTTACCCTATTTGCTAACATGCTAAAACTTAAAGTAATACGCTTTGATCGCTGGACCACGGAATCTGATCTAAAAGCTGATAATATTATTTATTCGATGGCATGATTCAATCAAAATTAATTACTTGTAGATAAAATTCGCTATCAAGCCACTAAATACAAGCCAATAATGTAATAATTCATACATAAAACATACTACCTACTAATAAATTGGACCACCCCACTAGATAACGTTTTACCAAGTAACCATTACAGCCACGAAACTGAACTTTCAATAGAACTTATTTTCATCACTGCGCGATACAACTGCAAAACATAAATATGTTAATTCTACCAGATAATATTTATACCAACTTACGTTTACTATTACTATAAAACTTATCCAAACCATACGCTTAGTAAAAGTTATTTGGTAAATGCAAATGTAAGTTTGTGAGACTGGTACATAGAAAACGAGTGTATAGCCATCAAGGATATAAATTTTCTAATAACAACCGCAGTCTGTCAGGTCGTCCGTTCGTCATAACTCCGAGACACCCACTTGGAAATGTTTAATATCACAAAAACTCAAAGTTAAAAAGTGCCAAGTTCGTTACCTACAAGTGAAAAAGTATGGAGCTCTATAGAAGTTCAACATTCTACAAGATAATTATTTTTATTTTAAATTATTATTTTGATGTTAATGTTACACTGCCTGTAGGTACTATACTATTATATTCTTCCGGGCTTACAGCCTAATGGTAATGTCTATCAAAGTTGTAATAGATAAAATCAATAACTTTTCTCTACAACTTAGTAATGATAAGATGTTGTTTCATGGTATTTCATGTACTCGTCCAAATTATCATCAAATAATTAGTCAAAAAATAAAATAATACATTTATAGTCAATTATTTAATCTACTTAAAATTGTATCTAAAGTTTCAGTAATCCTAAGTTTTGAAAAACTTTAGTTTTTCCTTTGCCTCGTCGCGTTAAAAATGCGTCGTGGTCGGCCCCGCAAGAAGTGACAAAACGAGCTGGTTAGCTACTATGGCGAGCGGGGAGAGTATGGCCCAGTAATGGCATATATCATTTATTCTGTGGTAATGGGACAGGTGGAAGGAGGCGAGAAAGCACTTTAGCCGCGATTAGACTACACAATTTGTTGGACACTTTTTCAGTTAGGATCCTTAGTAAGAACAAGTGTAATTGCAGTTGTGTCCTAATTATCGGAGCCTTACTGCAATTACACTTACTCCAATTTGTAGAACGCCAATTTGTAGGTGGCTAAAAATTGTGTAGTCTAATCGCGGCTTTTGTCCAGCAGGGGGATACCTCAAACTAACAATATTTTCCTTTTCGAACTTGGCTGCCCGACTGCGGTGTGCCTAGACCTGTTTTGATATGATGGGCAAATATCTCCTTCGACTTTGTTGCAATGCAACCTGAATTGTGTCCTTTATTTATATTATCGCGGGCAAACCAATATAAAATAATTCTATAGAAGTTTTGATCTTATCATTTTGAATTAAATTTCTTTAAAGTATGTATAAAAGTCGCTTCTAAACGGCTTTACTTATTAAAGTACTACTAAATTTTTCCGTTAATGTAAAAGCACTTTTCCGCTGCAACTTTCTTACTTTATGATTGGCTGACTCTGACTGGGCGTCCTTAGAACATCAAGATGCTCGAAAGTTTCATAACAATTTAATCAATGGTTTTAGGAATGCATAGAGGACAAACGTAAAAACATTCATTTATACCTACAGATATACACAAAAGCTTTTCTTCCAAGACATATAACAGATGCCAAAAATACTTCAGAAACTCTGTTCCCTTAAACAACCTCCTACAAATCCTACAAATGCCTGCACAATCAGAGCAAAGGCACAGATTATATAATACTAGTTGCAAAGGTTACAGCTGAGGCAGCATAAATGCCACAGCACTTAATTAATTTACTGGTGCACGCGTACCACTCAGGGCTGCCAAAAGAGATTTATGAGAAAAATGCTAAGTTAAGAATTATCTCATATCTTTCTTCTTCTATAATATAATAAAACTGATGATTCGGCGTCTCTGTACATTGATTTGTTTTTCAAAAACTTGATTGTAGGTGATAAAAGGAAAGTAGCTGAAAATAAAAAAAATAAGTTTTGAAAAAAATTTCCTCTGTCTTTCACGCTCTAAAGAAGAAGAAAAGAAAGAAAGAGTTCAAAGAATTTTATTTTTTAACTTTTGGACATTATTACATCACTTAGTTATGTCATCTCTAATCTCTGGAACCGTTGGACCGATTTAAATGAAATTTTGCATGGTAGTACCTTATATCCCCGGTCAACATCTTAGATACTTTTTACCACGGGAAATAAATAATACAACTTGGGTGTAGGTGTAGCCTATTATTAAATTAGTTACTATTAAAATTGGTTGAAAATTGCAAATTTGCAAATTATACGTTGGTGTTCGTACATTTTCTTGGTTTCCTTACTTAGAGAGGCATGTTGTACTGCTTACTTGCTTATCGTGTGGGTTCCGAGGTTACCCTACCTCACAAACCCTGGTGTCGGAATTGTTGAGCCGCTTTAGGCTTCCGACATGGCTCCTATAAAGACCACATCCGTAGATAGTAGCCGGGACGGCTTTACCTGCCTTCCGAAGCACGGAATCATCTTTATTCCTAACCAAACCGGGGAAAGTCTCACAAAGTAATATTTTTTCGACGAATCCTCACCGGGATTCGAACCCGGAAACTCCGTAACGTCAGACGAGTTTTTGACCACTCGACCACGGAGTCTGTTATAATTAGTATGATTTGTTTAAAAGCATTATTTCTCTGTATGTGAATCGAATAAGCTCTAATTTTACACTGTACTTTTTTATAGATTATCTAGTTCTAATATAATTAAGTATACAAATGCGTTTTAAACGGTGAGAGAGATCGCTAATAAAAAAATCAAACTTTGATTAAAATACATGTAAACAAGTAAAGATTTATATTTTTTATTTTAACATTATATTTTTTATTACTCAGCAAACATAAATAAATTACTTATTTATAGAACCAGTAAATTACAATGCTGGTAGCCAAGTATTTGCCTTATTATGAGATATCTATTTTTTATTTAAAAGATATGTATTTATTTATACATAAATAGGTATATTAGTAGCAGCCCTAGTCGGCGAGTCTGCGCTAGCGCCGATAAGCCCTTGACGTATTGTTCTGCGCGACAATTAGTGCGTTCCGCGACATAATGTACACAATTTGTTATAGCATTAGAAACGCCGACTAAGTTATAATTATAACACTGTCTAGTCGCATGCTTCAGATAACGTGAACCTAATGTTACTAATCTGGTCTATTGATTTGTATTTATTTCTAGCTGTAACTAAACAAAGAGTCGACGGATGATTTATAGGCGTTAGTAACAAATAAATATTTTAAATATTTCCAAAGATTATTGTACAGTTCACATACAACCTGTAGAAATACCACTTTTTTACAAATTTCTTCTTCCCCGTAAAAAACATTATGTTAGTAACATACCTCATTTTGTGAATTTATTTGAAAAAGATATAATAGACTTGATTATTATTATAATTAAATATAATTAAAGATTTACTGACATTAATTAGATAAGTGGAATAATCGGATATGGATAATAAAATACAGAATGAATGCGAATTACTTACAGCAATAACACAAAGGAATAAACTTAAACTTCGATCACACTTCATGTCGCCTCTGGGCAGTGCCTTGTCTCTCATCTGCGTTTAACGAAGCTACAACTTACAAATTACAATTACAATTTGAAGTACATTGAGTAGTTGATAAGGCAAAAAAATTAAAAGGTTACTAGCTATGCAATGTATTTTCAACTTTGTAAAAAGTAACTTCGTGTAATAGCCTCCTGGTCACGGCACCAAATAAGGGACGCTACAGGATTGTGTTGGAGGCGTGAAATGTTAAAACAATTCGGCACTATCTACGGATTTAATGGACTGGAGTAATAAGTTCGGATATGGAATGTAACTCCATTGTTGTAATTTGAATTTAATATATAATTTAATAAAATTTTACATTGATTGTCACAAAGTTGTCTTTGCGATTTGAAAGAATTTGAAATCAAGTGGCTGTAAAGTATCTTATTAACCTATTATTTATTTACTATCTTACTATTTGAGAAATTGCTGACAATGAGGCAGCCAGTCTACACTGTATTATTGCAAATTTTATTAGTTCTTTAGACAATAAATGAAATTATTTTTAATTTAGGCGATTCCTTTTAATAAATGTAGCAGGATTATTCTCTAAAAACAACAATTTTATAAATAGTGTTACGGCTTCTCAACTATATGAACATAATATATCCACTACAGATACCTACGGTTTTCCTTGTAAAGAAAGAGATACTTGTCGACGGCCCCTAAGTACAAACGAACTACTGCAAAAAGTAAATTTTACAGGAGAAAGGTTTAAAGGAAAATAATGAATATTTTTCTTAATTGTTA
The DNA here is from genome assembly GCA_948473455.1 of Teleiodes luculella. Classification (NCBI taxonomy): domain Eukaryota; kingdom Metazoa; phylum Arthropoda; class Insecta; order Lepidoptera; family Gelechiidae; genus Teleiodes; species Teleiodes luculella. Next base: position 13,016,597 of record OX419595.1, read on the forward strand.
TTAGATTGTGGTGAAATTTGGTATAGTGATTTATAATATATTTATGCATTATATAAATGACAGACAGTTGCCAAAATTGTTTTATTTAAAGAGTTAGTGGAGATATCTTTACTTATTTTGTTTAAAATCAAGCGCAATGTATGACATCTACCACATGACCGGTTTTACATCAAATTACAACTTAAGAATAAACTATGTTTTTTAAATTTAATTAGCTTTAAATGTCAGTATAAATATCTCAAAGGACCAGTTTGTACTATTACGACTTAAAAAAAATGTATAGTTGTGATGTTTTTTCTTAAATTTGCAAATATCTCATTCTACGTCGTTTACATATACACGAAATAAAAGTTATTTACCACATAAACTTTTAAATTAAACAAATCAATTCAATTAATATAAATATAAATTTATTTTTTATTAGAAGAACAAGCAAATGTTCAAAATCATCTCGTAACAACTATTAAAACACAGTGAAAAAGTAAACTATTAGAAAAAATAAGAAAAGCTTAGACATAGATAGGTACCACCTAGAATAGGTGGTGTGGAGCATTCACTTGATTCTTCAAACGCTTGAAGTTGATGCTACATCAAACGATGGTCTACTCCTTGGACTCAAAGGCAAATTTCTATTGGGTTCTGAAAGTCACTAAATTCAATCTTCCATTATCTCCTTCTGGATAACAAAATGAGAATCTATTCTTGGACGGTGAGGGTATCAACGATCGACCAACAAATGATCCATTTTCCAAAGATGGTACACAATGCAGCCAATGTGTGTTTAGATTTGGAGGTGCAGATCTAGCTCTGACATTGACTTTTGTGAATATAAGAAATAAGGACCTAACTCCATGAGCTCCAGCATTGTTAAAGAGGTTAAGATTTGGCGATCGAGCTAGATGTTATTGGTTTATATTGGAATTCTTAATAAAATTAGCGACTTCCTTGTCGATACATGAAGTGTTAATGTTTTCAAACTCAAAACTTGTCTGTTGAATATCTGGCGTTGAGGGTGTTCTCACCAATAATTGATAATTAATCTGCATCAGATCAGTTGCTAATACTGAATCTTGACAAACTCATTGCTTGTTCCTCTCATTCTAATTTATTGCTAATAAGATGCTGGCCGATGACAGATACTGTTATTAATTAAGAAAAAAAGCTATTAACTTAAAAAAAAGTCGAAAATTTGCAGGTGGTTAAATATACTGTAGTAGTTAAAGATAATAATGATGTTTTACAAAGGTGAAAATATTTAAATAATACCTGATGGTATTATACAATATTTGGTCAACACGGAAAGTTATATTTTTTATCTTATCGTTTAAGTGGCATACAACTCACTTTTAAATTTTACGCATTAAAAGACAAATGGTAGATATCTCATTCAAAAAATAATTTTTAATACGGTCATATAACACTAACCATACTTAGTTTTTCAAACTTTAAAGCGGACAAGTGACATATACCTGTTACTACGTATAAAAAGACAACTAGTACTTGTCTCAATTTCGGAATGAAAGTATGGGCAGACTCATTTAATAGATCCGTCGTATAAACGGACAACTACCAGATATCTGAGATAGTGTTTTTATTTTTATTATTCATATGAGTAATTTCATAATAATTTAATAATATAGATGTGAAAAACTAACCAAAAATCAACACATTATTAATTAGAATAATTACTTTCAGTAGATTTAACCATATTGTTGATTAAATCTTTACTTGCAGAAATATCAAATTGTTTTCCACAACAAAATAACTAAAAAACATAAAAATCCCGCACCGAAGGCGATCGTTCGATTATTTGAAAAAAGACAAGTGACAGCTAACGCGCGCGCTCTTCGGTGTAGATGCAGATAAGTAATTTGACCGCATTAACATCGTACAATTCCTGCGTTCCTACGTAGTTGTCTCATTCTACGTACATTAATTTCACTAATTATTGAGAAAAAAATATTTTTGTCTTTTTAGGGTTAAAGTAAGTATACAATAAATAAATAAAATTCACAAAATATAAAAATATTTTTAAAATTTTAGTTGTCCGTATCTACTTAGCGGCCGTCGCTTTGTGTCACTATCTCGAATACACCCGCAAGTTAAATGACTCATGAATTCGGTAGCCAAAGTAATTGTTTCAAACTATAGCTATCTTCTCATTTCGCTCTGCCCTCAGATAGCATTGTAATTAATGCGTCACTATTGTGGCCCACGCTGTAATTTATTGACAGCTAAGATTTGGCTGAACCCTGTTTTGCAACTGCGACAGTGCAAGTTATATTCAGTCAGTACTTTGCACTAACAGCTTCACTTGCTTTTGGGAAAGTAAGAGTTGTCAAAAAATCAAAATCATCCGAAGTAAGATTTAAAAAATCTTTTTTTTGCTTATAAATACCAAGGAGCAGACTGTCCATCAAAAAATCAAAATTCAACTCTTTTAAAATCGAAGTAAGATTTAAATAATATTTTTTTTGCTTATAAATACCAAGGAGCAGACTGTCCATGGTTGGCTGTTCGAGGGTGACGTTCGTCTGTTAAGAAGAAATAACAGCCAGAAGAAACTTGTCGTATCTTTTATCTTCGAACAAATGGCCTATGTTTATCACAGCTTTGTAAAAGTAACATTTTGTCTGCAAACAAATGGCCTATGATTTTATATTATAGGTACATTCTGTTATGTAAATAAATGTTACTTAATGTTAATGTAACTTGATGTTGTTTTATATTTGAATCTATCTTCTAATGTTACTAAATTGTTTCGGACACGTTTTGGGTAACCAAAATGTCTGCCATGATTGGTGACTAAACCATGCCTGTATTCTATTTCATCATTATTATTTCTGATTTTAAAACTATAACAATGTCAAGGTTCGTGGGGTAGGGCCTTCCGCTTCCCTGCAAGACCGGTGAAGTTTGATACATCGAACTTATTATAAGTAATTATAACACACGCATAGGCTAATAAAAAAAGTTAAGTTTTATCAAAATCTGTCCAGTAGTTTATGAGTGAAGGAATAACAAACATTCATCTCAAACGAATCTATAAAAAAATATGTGTTTAAATCTTCATCACAAAAATCAATACGAAACTATTTTTATAGCGTTTATTGTAACAAACACTTCAAAGATTAAGAAATAACTACGAGAAACTCTACAAAATTTAACCGTGCAATTAAATCGGTCCAATCTTCTCGACAAATAATTGTTACCAGTAATTGGTCAATCAATATCGTAGTTGTTTTTAATAATAGCAGAGTAGCAGTGTTCAAAGATGGCCGGCGCAGTGGTGGCGTGTCTTCTGGTGGTATTGGCCAACCATGCGACTTGGTCGGGAGGGTACATCGTTGGGGCTGGGCGTAAGTTCTTCCTACAACTTTTCTACTACATTTTTTCAGTTTTCATACAAAATAAAAATAAAAATAAATAAACTGTTAAATAAATAAATAAGCCTGTTCGTATAAAAAGATTAGAACATACTTTTCATGACAATAAAATGAGGAATAATCAAACCGAACAACCAAAATTTTTTTGGAAATTGTGTCCCTAAACGTGCATCTAAACGGGCAATACAGTATTCGGCTAGATTGCCAGCAATGTCAGCTAGACGATGCAATATTGCAGTATTTCCCGGCCAAACACAGTGTTTTTATGATCGAGCAATGTCTTCACATAGCCCTATTCCGGCAATAAACATACCTGTTTATAAGCGCCTAGCAACCCTTAGTTTTGTTCCACCATAGGTATAACAAAACATTTATTTATTTTTATTTTTATTTTATTTATTAAGGAAAACAAACAGCTTAAAATAGAACATGATTACAATAGTAAATAGGTGGTGCATGAGCCAGTAAAGTTTCCACACATTTGTGATAAAATAAGTCGTATGAGGAACTACATGATTATATCAAAAACAAACTAATAAAAGAAATTAACAAATTTGGAAAACAGAAAAACGAAAAGCAATTAAATACAACAAATAAATAACAAATTTAAATAACATGTCTAACAGATTCTAACAGATTTACTTCTGATTGTCTGACATAAGCATTAAATGAATCATTAAAGATATCACCGACATTGTTATAGAACTCATTGTGCCTATCACACGCCCTCACACTAAAACGATTTTTCGCATACTAGTATTATAATCTGTGTCAAAACTCTCGATTCCCCAGTAAATGTCCGGTTCGCCCAAATGCTGCACACGGACAGTAAATACCAAGTCCTTCGTGAAGAGATGATCAAATCGAACACACGCAACTTGGTCTACCACTGCCGTGCAGACAAGAGTGACTGCGATGCTGCCTTGGCCAAGATGCGCTACAAAGCGAGCAAACACTTCTACGCGCTTGCTAAAGCCATCGTCGACTATGTAAAAAACAAACGACAGGCTAGGCCGACTGGCTACGTTGGTAAGATATTTTTCATCCTTCATTTTATCTCATACTAGACTAGATTCCCGCTGCGGCTCCGCCCGCGGTAATAGTTTTTCCCGTGGGAATAAGGGATTTTTCTGCGGTAAATCGTAGCCTATGTTCTTTCCCAAGGTCTATTTTATCTTTGAGCCAAGTTTCACCAAAATCGATGCAGAAGTTACAGAGCCTATTCAATTATTAGGAATATTTAGATATCTTGTTACATTGTTGAAGTTTTAGTAGGATCCCCAAGTTTTTGAAAATAAAATATAGCTTTTGTTCCTCAGGGATCATGTAGCTTCTCAACAGTGAAAGAATTTTTGAAATCGGTACAGTAGTTTTGGAGCCTATTCGATGCAAACCAACAAACCTTTCCTCTTTATATTATTAAAGTATAGATACTATGTCCCCTAGTAGTGGCGGATCTACATATTTTCCGCCAGTAAGCTATTTTTTTTTCCGTCCCACCCATCGTTGCTAGACTTCCCGATTTTTTAAATGTCCTACGCGGGACAAGCTCTGTCCCGCTTTTCGGTGATAGCTCGACTGTTGGTGGAGCCTGAGGAAGCACGGCCAAGTTACGTATGTCCCGCTTCCGACGAAAGAATACCGCATATTTTAAAATCCTGACCTAAATGTAAAAAAAAACATTAGGCTAAAAATAAATCCGGCAACTCCGGTCCCACCTGAACTCTCGCTATCCAATATGAGTTCGTAGATTAATTTCAGGGAAGGGACTGGCGCGTTCTAACTTACGATTTAAAATAACTAGATTTAGGTTTAAATTTAAATGAAGAAAGAAGGCAAGAAGTGCTAATAATAATAATAATAAGCTTTATTTCGGACCAAATAAATAAGTTACGCAAATAAATATGGCGGGTTTCTCAAACTAAATTGAAAAACTCTCAAACTAGAGCTCTCGACTGAAATTTGTGTACAATTCTAAACGTGAAATAAATCATTTTTAACCCCCGAAGAAAAGAGGGGTGTTATAAGTTTGACGTGTGTGTCTGTCTGTCTGTGGCATCGTAGCTCCTAAACGGATGCTCCGATTTTGATCTAGTTTTTTTTTTGTTTGCAAGGTGTCACAATCGAGAGTGTTTTTAGCTATGAACCAAGAAAATATTTTTAGCCATTTGAAGATTATCAGCTCACTTCTAAGTTGTTGTTGAAAGGATCAAGTAAAGGCTTTAGGGGCATTTAAATATTTAATTTAATGTTATTAAAGCTATAATATTACAATGTTGAAACGGATAAATCAATAATAATTATTGTTTTGTAATTACTTAATATGAGGCCTTTGTCCAGCAATGGACGTCATTCGGCTGAGATGATGATGATGAATGACTTAATATTATATTTCTGAACAGGGACAGCGACATTCTGCCAAGACAACATCTGTGTACCCGACACAGACCCTCCGATTGTGTTCGGAGGATGCTTCACGCTCATATCCTGTGGGGGTAACCAGACCTGGCACCTCGACCCCGTCACTTACAAAAAGAAAAAGCATTACTAAATAAATACATTTATTTGTTATTGTGTATTTTTATGAAGGAAATAATTAGGGATGTAACGTTACTGATATAACGGCTGATAATATCGGCGTCGCCGATTTACTACGATTACGATTTAGTACGATTTATTTTTATTACCGATATTGAGCCGTTCAAAAAGCGCGCGAAACGACCAAAGCAAAAATATTTGAACTCTTTATATTTGCAGATGAGCTCAATTGCTTCAGTACCTACGTCTTGTCAATCATACTATTATTATAAAGAGAAGAAGGAGAAGAGAGAAAGATGTATTTTTGTGTGTGTGTGTGTGTGTGTGTTCGTATGTTTGTATAAGTAAGAATAAACTCAAAAAGTACTGAACCGATTTCAAAAATTCTTTAACCATTAGAAATCAGAAATCAGAAATCAGTAATTCTTTATTTGTTTTGGACATCACAACACAAAAATTACAAACAAAAATACAGACTTAAAAAAAATCAACAAAAAGATACCTACGCATTGACATCTCCCTGCGTTGCGACATCCAAACAAAAAGGGCTCCCTCAGCGAAAGCCGCAGCCCGGGCAGGCCACGGCGCTGGTCTTCCGGGAGTCCTGGGTTCACGACACGGACGACCATGTCACTTGCGTGATATTTGAAATAATAAATAAACATAATACAAACCAAATACCTATTTGATATAAATATAACTAATGTACATAGATCTACATAAAATAGTGAATAACATAGATTATTAGAAAGCTACGTTCACCCTGAGTAACATAGGCTACCTTTTACCGCGGGAAAATGCCAAATTCCCACGGGAAAACCTGTAAAGGCGGGCGGAGCCGCGGCGGAAAGCTAGTTAATTATAAATCTGAAATTAACTGTACGTGTATAATTAATTATGTCATTGTCTGTTAACCCTACATTATTATGAGAAAGGTATTTTTTGCTGCTGAAACGAAAACTGAAATAAAAAAAAGTGAAGGTAGCGTGATAGCGCTTCCTGAAGTAAAATTAAGAATAGGGAAGTATCCTGAAAAAAATAAATCGATTCTAATTTGACGAAGATATTATATCATATCAAAATGTAGAAGAAGAGTACTATGACGTCACTTTTTCCGTACAATTTTTATGGCGGCGGCGTGTCGTCACTGGAAATTTCAAAGTGCTGTATCGTCAGCACTTTTTGTTTGCGAGACAAAAAAAATACGTGTACATTATTTTTTAGTAATCTAACTGACGGACTAATAAGATTGTTTTAGGATACTTCCTCATTAATGATAAATAATCCGTATTGCAATAAAACAAAAATTCTATTACGAAATTCGACTATAACAAGACACACTGAAAAAAGATATAAAAAGTACTAAATCTGGTAATATTCGCCACCTGTTCGCTTTCCATTGTCTAGAATAATCAGGCGGTTCATTGTTACCACCGTCACAAGCAAAACTTGAAATTCAAGTGCGAATTATCATTTGGGAAATCACTGTTCTGTAGTTTATCTTTAAAACTATGTGCGACAATTAATTTCCTTGTGCGGCGGCGTCCTTAAAATTTGTCAATGGTGTGCATGTGTATTAATTTATTCTTATTCTTATTATAATTTCGTTAATGGTCTAAAGGAAATAAATATACTTATTTATTCTCTTATAGCATAAACTATACGTGGTGGGGCAGTGGACTGTATTTGAAGATTTTTTACGAAAAGCGCGAGGGAAAAGATGGCGGCTAAGTTGCTACAAATGAATCGAAAAGAATACGACACGAAAATTGGTTTGTGTATTAAGTATATGAGGGAAATGACGAGCTGATTCGGATTCGAAAGGTTTGGAGTCAGCTCGCCAGAAGGAAGCACATACCTGGATGCGAAGTGACCTTGGCTAGCGACGCTATCGCTCCAAGCGTGTTGCACTGTCCTGGAGGTGGATTGGCGTGTTGCACTGGCACAAAGTTAATGTTCTTCACTGGTATATTCACAGAGTTTATTATTACACAAATTAGTTACGAGACACTCGCGGTTTCTGAGCGCGTCGTGGAGTCGATACTATATGATACGAAAGGCGTGTGGTCGAAGCGAAGCCATAGAGCGAACTGATGGCGCCACTCTCTCCAGTCTCGCGCGCAAGGTAGGCAGCGTAGAGAGAGAAAGCAGGCGTGTGCGGGAGGGAGAAAGGAAAGGGAATGCATTTCATCCACAAACCAAATACAATTTACAAAATAGCGCGAAAAACTATAACACGCGCAACCAATACGTAACATACGTTAGGTAGAGTTCTTATGCTATTCTTTCATTTCTAGTTTTACTATCTGACTTCGCAACCTTAGCTTTCTTATACAGTTAAGAACAAAAATTAGTATATACCTTGTAAGGTGTAAGGTTGACAATTAGTAAGGACATGTTAATTGGTCAATCCATGCATTTGAGCAACTCTTCCCGAAAACTAAAAAAAAAACAACCATTGGGTGACATTTTGTATGGGAGTGTAAAAGTTTTCTTTCCGTTCCGACTTTCTTCTTAAAACAGCTCATGTTCTTTCTTTTAGTAACTATTTGCTAAGCAGCAGCTTGTATAACGCTTTCTACATGACTCGGAACAACGGGTATTATAGCATTGTCACCTAAGTAATGGACAACAACTACAAATTCCCATACATACTTAAAACTAGCCAAGTAGTGGACTGTGAAAACTATTATTAACGATCTTTTCTTGCCCAAGGTATTGTTAGTAGTTAGATAACGTGAAGTGAAACTGACACATTCAACCTAAGGAACCCTAAGATCGAATTCCGAAGGATTTAAAAGGACGACTCATGTGGTTTTGTTGGTCAAAGTGGTGTCAGAAAGTGGCGTGAACAAACTTGTGTATAGTAGCTTTAGTTTTCGATGTGAGATCTTACAATGGCCTCGAAAGTGCTGGTACTCGTAACCTTGATCTTGCAAGTATGGAGCAGCTTAGCTGAAATTGGGGGAAGCTTCAGTTTGAACAAGTAAGTATTATTATTCACTCTTCATCATTATTCATTCACAGAATACTTAAATAGTTGTCCTACCAGAAGGTTCACTCACGTAGCGATATATAATTGAAATAAATAGCAACCCTATCTTCTTTACAAAAAAGTGCAATTCAGATCGCACAGCACTAGCTGAAAACACGATGTTGCTGCCTCCCTTTCTATCGCATATCGCTCCAATTCGCGCCCCTCTACAACACGTCAAAGTCAAAGTCAACGTCAAAAAGTTTTATTCGAAGTACGATTTTACAAATCACTTTTCGACGTGAAAACTAATGAAGTTATTAAGCTTCGCACGTTGAGTTACCTATCTAAAACCTTCAGGGGGCCACATCGGCCTATCATACTGATCATGACATCATCGGCCTGATTCAGCTAGAGGCAGTCTTCTGACGTAATCAGCAAAGTTCCCGCTAACCCAGTTTAAAAATATTTCCCTTGCACGCGACGATCTTCTCTAGCCCCGCCTTTTTGTTTGATTTATCAATTACCGATGATTTTGGAAGTATATTTCTGAAGAAATGAAGACTCAAAAAAGAATGTTTATAGTTGAGTATGTCAATATAACGTTTTTGACTGGAAAAAAAACAGCAAGGCGGGGCCTAGCGGGACTACTATTTGGTATTCTGTGGCCTAGCATACTTTGTCTCGAGCCACTGCACACAATATTATTCCTTGAGGAGGGCTGGCGGCAACTATGCTGATGGTACATACATAGGCTTCTCTCAGGCACGCAACATACGTATCCCCCCCAACGTAACCCCCGTAGCATGACTACTGTGACAAACTGTACATCCCTTACCTTGCTGTCAAAGTACCAGCATATTGAAATACCCATATTGAAAAAACCCGCCATATTGAAATATCATCCAATAGGATAACAGTTTACGCACGACAAAACTATGTCTCTCACGAGTGAACGGCCATGCTAAGTGATCTCCGTATTAACAAGACAAGACATAGGTAAGTATATTATCTCAGTCTCATATCTTATTAGAGTAACTTTAAATATGACTGCTTTTTGACAGCAATTTGGCTTTTTGACTTATTGACCACGCTATATTTACTAAAGAAAATGTTCTTTAAGTACCACTAATAAAACGTAGAAGTATATTCGTATCTGTGAGTCTCTTTCGCGTATGGGTAAAAAAAAAATGAATTTTTATTTATTATTAACAAAATAATGGTCATTCAAAAACAGACACAACCGGCACAGTTTATGTATTTCTTGCGAAATATCTTACAGCTGGCTTTTTTGTATTGTATGCTTTTAATAAACAATTTCTTACGTTTCTTCAAGGTTAGTGCCGCCAGAGCGACCTGCGACTGCGCCGGCGCCGGTGGTTAGGGTGCAAAAGATCCCAGTTGCAAAGTAAGTTCACATTCTAGCATACAATGGATTTTTTTTTATTGACCTATGCTTGTGTCGAAAAAGAACGACCAATCAAGCTTCACCGGACTTGCGGGGGAGCGGAAGACTCTACCCCAAAAAAAATGTTATACCAACGCGTCTAGGGGCGGCTCGAGGGAGCCTCGGACCACGGCCTAGCGCGTTGATACTGAAAAACATCGTGAAGGAGACGACGCCTGAGGGGATCCGTCTCTGATTATCAATTTTGATTTTGGTTATGGCCGCGCCCCCGCCGGCGGGTACTGGCGTTGTTACCTGAAGGGTGAGCAACAAGGGAGATGGTATGCCGTTTAAGGACTAGTTTCTCTGCTGACCTCTCTTTTAGTATAATTTGTGAGCAAATAGCGGTCATGCTGAAATGGTCAATATATGTGATGTACAGAAGCCAGACATGTAGGACATTGGCACTACGAAATTCACCCCTCCTGCTACGGAATACGGGCGCTCTCAAGGTCAACATGTCCAGCCGCATGTGCTGGCTTCAGTACGTAATTTACCAGTTGGTTGGCCACCATTCATAACTATGCTGATTGCAGGCAATAAGATTCTGTAGGATTTTCAATATGTTATACATTAATTCCGTTGGGTTGCCTGGTAGAATTTGCTACCTTAGCAATAAGGCTGCACTTTGTACACTTGTCTTGTTGTAAATTGTGTTTTTTTTCTTGTACTTTTTGTACGCAATAATGTATATTCTAATCTGTTTTCAACTAGAATCCAATACACAGTAAGCTAGATTAGAAGCATTTGTTATTTATCAGGCCACCTGTTGATGCTAAGATGAATATTTTCACCGTGTGTGCACATACTACTCGACCAATACAATTAGACACATGACAGGTATGCGGTTTGGACAATATTCGCCCTTATTCCCAGCACTAATCCCCGTGACCGGCCGTGACGCCATGTTTGAAATGTGTCTAATTGTTTTGGTCGCGTAGTAAGTAAATTTTAATCTGAAATCGAATCCCACAGACTACAAATGATAAAGCCAGTGGGGGCGCCAATCGCGAAGAACTTCGTCCCGTTAACTGAGTTGCCTCCTCCAAAACTCCCCGAGATCCACACCCATAACGGAAGGAGACACATGGACCCTGACTGCGGACAGAAGTCTCCCCCTAGGGAGGTGTACGAAGGAGCCAACATCGAGATTTGGGGGGACTATTACGAAGAGAAGTTCGCCAAAACTGTTGCCACTGTCGTCTTCCCGGACCATATCGATCGTAAGCTCTTTAAATAATTAAAAATCAAATCCCTCGACACTAAAATAGCATCGGTGCCGCCAAGGCCGTTGACTTCCATTCGAAAGTTCGCAGGTTCAAGTCTCGGCACGTACCACTATCTATTTTTTCTTTTTTCGTACCTGGATCCAAGTCCTTTCAGCCGTAGTCTTCAATCAAAGTCATTCATTCTGATTAATTTCACTTCATCTTGTGAAACGTTGTCTGCTGTAAAGTATTTTATGTACTTTTTTGGACCATTTCGATTACCCAAAACCCACACGGTAAAGGAGGAAGAAAAGAACAACCCAGTTCTTCCATATTAACTTCAACGTGGTTCAATTTTCAGACAAACATTTTGAGGTGACGACCCAAGTTCCTTACCTGACGGTGGGGCCTATAGATGGCATCGGCTACCATCCCAGCACCATCAAGAGTGAACATCCTAGCGAATGTGAGAAGATCTACCAGGTACGGTTACATCGTTATTATAAGAAAAAAAAATAACACGCTTTTATTAGCTTCAATTGTACCTAAGCACAGAAGACTAGATAAAATAATAGTACTAACCCGTACAGAAAGGACACTCACCCCCCCCCGCGCCAAAATTTTTTTGTTTCTCGTCAGATATAGCGCCCCACGCCCCGCACCCCGCAGGCGCCGCGGGACTCCGCCAGTGGTGTTCGGGGGTGTTTTACATAGCGCCTAGCGCCATTGACTTGTAGTTGATATTCAGTTGTTATTCAAAAAGAAGTAGGTTATCAAAATGCGTTTTCCGCCTAGTGACCTAAGTATGAAATATCTTTGTATCTACCTATACCTAATTTACTTCAATACTGTTTATTTTGTACATTTTAGTGAGTAATTTATAAAAGCGATTCGTTAGTTTTTTAAACTGTTTATTCTTATTATTATCTAGATTGCTTGCTTGCTTATTGTGTGGGTTTCGAGGTTAACATGCCTCACAAACCCTGGTATTGAAATTATTCTGACATGGCTCCTCATGGGTCGAGTGGTCAAAAGCTCGTCTGACGTTACGGAGGTCCCGGGTTCGAATCCCGGTGGGGACCCGTCAATCAAATATCACTTTGTGAATCTTTCCCCAGTTTGGTTAGGACATTGCAGGCTGAATCACCTGATTGTCCGGAAAAAAAAGATGATTCCGTGCTTCGGATGGCACGTAAAGCCGTTGGTCCCGGCTACTATCTACGGATGTAGTCGTTATAGGAGCCATGTCGGAAGCCTAAGGCGGCTCAACAATTCCGACACCAGGGTTTCTGAGGTAGGAAATCCACTCGATAAGAAGAATGTTTCCTAATGACTTGTTCCTACAGGACCACCTAGCTGAAGCGTATTCAGACGAGGCCCAGGACTTCTCCGAGGAGTCCCTCGAGATGGCGAGGATGCCCCTAATGCCCCCCATGGGGGAAGAACATCTCCCGGGGGAAGCGATCGAACAAGCCATGTACGACGACCTGAGTGTTTAGCCAACCATTTTTTTATATTTTTGTATATTTTGTTACGATAATAAATTAAATAATATATTTTTTACTTATTACTGTTTTTTTATCTTACTATAATCATTATACAATAGGTAGGTACAATACAAATGAACCGTGAAATAATTTTTTTTTAAAGTTTATCACTTTATTCGCAATTTACTGGTAGTACCCTACTCATCGCGCATGAAACCTATATCAACTTTCCCTAAGGAACAAATCATTCAAATTCAACTTGTCATACAAAATAGCCGGTCACGTAACTGGATTTTATATGAAACTAGCGACCTGCCCCGGCTCCGCACGGGAAAATGGTTATTGTGGGTTATCCTTAAGTATACTATGCATGTATTATACATATAAACCTTCCTCTTGAATCACTCTATCTATTAAAATAAACGCTTTTAAACAGATTTAAGCATACATAGGGATATAGGGACATAGGGACAGAGAAAGCGACTTTGTTTTATACTATGTTGTAGTAAAGTTGAATTTTCATTTTGGGAAAAGTTGTACTACTACCACTATGACAAGTCTGGTGAAAGTTGACTGGTCGTACCTTTACGACACAAGCACAGGCCAATTCAAAATATTAAAAAAATCCACTATATTGGTGATAAATATACGATTAAACTTTTTTCATGTCCGTCATTTTCTGTACAACGTTTGATCCTCTTTTTTTTAATTGACCTATGCTAGTGTGGAAAAGGTACGACCAATCAAGCTTCACCGGACTTGCGGGGGAGCGGAAGACTCTACCCCAAAAAAAGTCATGTACCAACGCGTCTAGGGGCGGCTTGAGGGAGCCTCGGACCACGGCCTAGCGCGTTGATACTGAAAAACATCGAGAAGAAGTTTGATACTCGCAAGTGAATTTAGCGTAGGTACTGGACGTAAATTTCCCCCCGCCGCGCCGCCGCATGTGTTGTTTACTAAAAGTGAAAAAATGATATTTTCTATTATCTCTCTCTCTGGGGTCGGTCCCTCATGTCTAAGGATCGTGGTCAGCATCAGGGTTCAGCCTGGAGCGGATGATTTGCCTCCACCGGTTCCTGTCCAGCGCGTCTCTTACGACCGTGTACAACTTGGAAGACGACGAGTCTGTCACTTGATCGGTCCATCTGGTTGGTGAATGACCGCGTGTATATATACAAATATATTAAAAATACGATTAATAAACTCTAAAGGAGTGAAGTTATACCTAATAAAAGTTGGCCTTAAGGCGTTGTCCTAATAGAACGCGAATGCGCGATCATCGCAAGTTCGCGTACGAACGCGCGATTAAACATATTGAAGTCGAATATGTGGCCTAATAGACGATCCCGCGACAGAACGATTTCTTCATACATTTCACAATCGCGTAATCGCGTTCTATTAGGATAACGCCTAAAGGTCTTTCAATGCAACCAAGTCATAAAAACAAAAAACAAAAGTTAAACGCGGAGTCACAGAGGTGGGAGCCGCGAGCGAAGCGCAGGAGCATGGACTTAGTAACATAGTTACACTAAGTAACACTAGTTACACTAACTATGTTACTAAGTCCATGGCGCGGAGTAATATGTATACTTCATTAACAGTATTGACACCCAACATAGAAATACAACATACAAAACAGAACGACAGCGAAGAGTAAAAAATAAGAAGAGTGGCGGCCTTACCGCTAAGGTAGGGTAGCAACTACATTGCAATTACTTTAGTCCAATTTAATAACTTTCTTTTTATAACTAGGTACAATAAACACAGTTTCATCACATTTTCATAACCAGTTATTAACATGGAGTCATTTCGTCACTATTTCTTACTTGTTATGAAAATTATGCAATTTCTTCCTGTTTCGTAATTAGTAGGCCGATTATGGGAACCGCAGTTGTTATTGATTGGTTATACAGGGGAATACTGCTCACGCTCATTGTGCCTTATAAGCCATAGGCTATGACTGGTTATGCATATGACTCATAGCATAACCCAAAGACGAAAGACAATAAAAACAAGTAATTTTTAAACATAATATCAGTGAAAAATCAATGAAACCAAGAAATCTTATACCAGTATTTATTCATATTAATGTAATACAACAACACTTTTATAATTATAAACTCGGTAGTATACCTTGGAACTTAATATTAACACAAAACTGGATATAGACTTCTAATTTACAGGTTTCCATATTTTATAATTTGCGGCTCATTTTTAGTGTAACATTTCTTTTTAATCCTACAGAAGCAAACAAATCAAACATATATTTTTCTAACGTTATAAAGAGACATTTTAACTACCTATATATTGCTCTTTGCATAGAATTTATTTTTGTACCGTTATTTCGTGCTCCAAACGCAACCCTATGTGACTAACAAATATCTTCTAAGTAATTATTTCAATATTGTAACTACATATTGAAATCGTTTGTACTATACATAACTATAACTACATTTTAAAACACACAGTCACATCAAAAAATAACATCAGTCAAATTAATATTCAACATCCAAAAATTATTTCACATGCTACGAGCACAAACAAAATCGTAGCAAACGTCTACGGCGTAGCAATGAAATTTTCTATATTTGTTTTTATACATATTGCTTGCTTACTAACTTACTAACAAATCATAAGATTAACTATTTATAATATTGTGTACCTACATATAATTTAAATGTTTTTAAAATTTTTAGAGTGCAATAATGTTCTTTAATTTTTTTTATTTCTTTTGTTTTTTACTCTGGTGTAATGCCTAAAGTAGGTTTTTCGTAATTTCAAGAACCGGACATTTTGTAGGTATCATGTGTAAACAAAAATATTTATATATTTAAATGACCACGATTAACCTCAAGACAAACACATGCCACGAAACTGAGCTTCGTGGCATTGTATGTACCAAATGGACTAAGGGGTCGATTATTGCAATAATGGTCTGTCAAATACCTAGTATTGAACGCTATATAGAGACGTAATACATATATGCAAATCTAAAAGAAAGATATTCTGTCAACTAGCTGAGGTGCGGGGGAGGACTCGGGGCTGTGATTGCTCCAAATGTCATGTTTCTATTGGTCGAAACTGACGGAAAACAAAAATATCTTAGAACCCAGAGAAGCGGCTCTTCCAATCTCTCTGTCAGAACCAAATTGCTGAGGTGTTGACAGAATCGGATCGTCTTATGGCCAATTCACACCGGAACGGCAGCGACACGGCGAGCACGAGTTTTCAAGCGATACAAATTTTTTTGGTATGTTGATAAAGTTGGTTTACTGCGGTCCAGGACTTAAGATTGCTGACGCCACTCAGGTGCTGCCAAACTTAAGTGGGACTGGGCCAGACACGTCTGCCGCATGCCTCAAGACCTATGGGCAAAAGAAACCACGGTCTGGAACCCACCAACCAATAGACGTAGACGTGGACGGCCGCGTAGGACATGGCGAGACGAGTTTGATAGCTACTTAAAAGACTGGCCTGAAGTAGCTCATGACAGGGAGCGGTGGAAGAAAAAGAGGGAGGCCTTTGCCCAGCAGTGGGACAGTTTAGGCTAAATAAGATAAGATATGATAAGGTTTAAATTTATTTCACATTGGAAGTGATCGCCGCGTCGTAGCTGCCATTCGGGTGTGAATTAACCATTATATTACGTCTACTATACTAGCAAAAAAATATATTTCTTCCTGTATATTGTCTGTTGGTTATACCGGTCCAGCTTGAAGGTTATATTTTGTAGGTACTTTGACATCCTTGTCTTTGTCATCGAATGTCTCCTCCGTGTCATCGTCATCGAAGTCATCCATGTCCAATGGGTTCCTAAACAATAAAATTAACTTTATTACACGCTTTATATTAGCTTCACCTGTAACTATGTATGTAAGAAAATTTTGGAATCTTAATTTGACCCACTTCCCGGTCTTCGATTAGGATGAAATATTGCACACGCTCTGAGTTCTGATGACAATACATGACTAGCTAAGAAACATCATTACAAATCCAATATGGCGGCCTCCCCAAGATGGCGGACTGGCTGTTTGAAATCCACTCCCATGATATGGGTATCAAATGAAAGGGTTTGCTGTCAGGAATACGAAAAAAAATAGTCACGTGACTTAAATTCAATATGGCGGACAGAAAGCGTGTTTTTCAGTTTTTTAAACAATTATTTTCATATTTTATTATATTAATTTAAGAATTTGTGTCGCATAGTCTTTATTTAGTCCAGAGAGAGAGAGCCGTTGACTTCCATTCGGAAGTTTGCGGGTTCGAACCTCGGCACGTACCAATGTGTTTTCGATTTGCGAATTCATAATTATGTATTATGTAGGTACGTTTATTCGACGCTCTTACGGTGAAAGAAAACATCATGAGGAACCTGCACACACTTGCGAAGTAATTCAAGGGTTGTGTGTGAAGTTGACCAACCCGCACTGGGCCAGCGTGGTCGACTAAGGCCTATTCACTCTGATCGCAGGGTAGGCTCGAGCCCCTCGGTTTTTTTTTATTTACGTAAAGTAGAAATATTACAATACTCACTTGTTCCAGTCAATCTTGTGACGTTTCCTGCAAATAAACGAATTTACGTCAAAAAAAGAAAAAAAGCCTGTTTAGAGATCGCCACAAGCGATAAGAACGCCTTTGCAACTCTAATTACCTGTATTATACATTATTATTGTTTATTTTGTTTGTAATTAAGTGTTTACTAACGTACGTTAGTATAAAAGTGAAAGTTATTAGATTACTATTATATATTTCTGAGCATATAAGCACAAGGTCCTTCTTACACCGGACGGATGTCCTATTTTAAAGACTAGCTTTCCGCCCGCGTTTACAGTTTTCCCGCGGTAAAAGATAGCCTATGTGTTATTCTGATGTTTAAGCTATATTATTGTAAAGTTTCATTAAAATCCATTCAATAGTTTTTGCGTGAAAGAGTAACAAACATGCGTTCTTCAATCCATCCATCCTCACAAACTTTGGTGTTTATAAATAACCAGCTTTTGGCCCCGCGGCACCGCCTGCGTTAACTATTTTTCACATATTTTTCAAACAATACAACATAACTACTGAATTATAGCAAAACACGTAATTTGGCATACCGTAGTTGTAGGCGGGGTGAGCGTGTGACCTTGCCAGATATTTTGGCGTTACATTATTTTTAATAACTTTCAAGAAAAGAAAGAGATCAATGAACTTTTGTCCAGTTTATATGAAACAGATAATAGCGCCGTGCGATCTAAATTACACTTTTTTATTTGCGCTGTTTATTTGAATTATGGCGCTAAGTGAACTTTTTTTAGGGACTACTATTTGGTATTCTGTGGTAGCAGTAGGACTAGTAGGATAAACTAGAGTGATACCTGTTGGTTGCTATGTAATCCTGGTCCATATATTCCTCAGACACCTCCACCGACAGCGGCTGTCCGCGATGATCCTGCAGGATCCCGAAGTAGCGAGGCGCGCGAGTCACCGTAAACAGCAAATCTAAATAGTATCAAATATTAGTACATAAATTAAGAGCGTCGGTGGCCAAGTGGCTAGGCCCGTTGACTTCCATTCAGAAGTTCGCGGGTTCAAACCTCGGCACGTACCAATGTGTTTTTGAGTTTCGAATTCATATGTACGTTTATTCGACGCTCTTACGGTAAAGTAAAACATCGTTAGAAAACTACACACACCTGCGAAGTAATTCAAATGTAGTGTGTGAAGTTGACCAACCCGCACTGGGCCAGCGTGATCAACTAAGGCCTGTTTACCCTGATATCAGGGTAGGCTCGCACACCTCGTTGGGGACATATTATATGAGCTGTTAACGATGAATAAATTAATTAAAGGATAAATATGAGGCTATAAAAAGGCGTCGATAAACTTGCCGCGTCTTGGGAAAACAATCATCAGTTAGTAGTATAGTCGTATTATACAGATAAACCAATTTATCTGTGAGATGAAGGACGGATGTATTTCAAATAATCGCTCTAGTTTTCATATTTAACGTTTCAATAAAGCGGAGTTACATCTAATTTCAGTGGCACAGCACTTTAAGTTAAGTCACTAAGTTTCAACACAACGCCCGCTGTGTCAAACTCTGCCAGTTTTCGCAAGACATTTACGTGCCAAAGTTTTTGATAGATTTTGTAGGTACTGAAGAACAATACAAGAAACAATGAAAGTTAGAACAGAACTACATGAAGCGGTTTTTTGTCACAAGGAATAATACAGAAAAAAAAAACTTTTAATGTTACTTACTGTCTTCAAAAGCATGTAAACTTTTGAACGTTAAGCATAGCACTATTAAAACTACATGCAATTTCAACTTTGTTTCACACATTTTAGAGTCTATTTGAAGTACCTACTTTTTTACAAATAGTAATTTAAAACTGTGACTATTTTCTAGAATATAATACTTTTTATTGGACACACAATTTTTCAGACCGAAATTATTAAATTGATTTTTACTAAAATTGACTTTCTAATACTGTATAAAGCTCATAAACAATCTGAACCAGTTCTCAGTTGCACTGCTAGCCGTCAACACTAACCAAGAAGTGCATTCTGGAAGCATGAGGAAATTGGGTTCTCTCCCCGTGTTGGTAAATACGCGTTTGTGTTGGTAAAAACGCGTATGTTTTCCCAACTGTTCCGTTGTTTGGAAACGTGATCCGGCCCTATTAGCAAACTGTTGCGTAAAAACAAACGTGATTTCAGTTGCACGAGCCTTTTAAGTTTTATGAAAATGTTGTGTTGACGTACCTAAATTAAGCTTCCTGCATGCAAAGGATATCTAACATTCCTCTTCTTCTTCTTAGCCTTTTTCAACCTCGTGGTGTAGGCCTCCTTCAGTCCATGCCAACTTTGCCGGTCTTGTGCTGTCTTAACAGTCTCTTTTCCAACAGAATTCTTCCCCACGAGTCATGTTTTCTAGCGACGTGGCCAGCCCATTGCCATTTCATTTTCACAATACGCTTGATAACGTCACTATCAATCGAACGAGCGAACTTTTTTACCATTTAAGTCACTGATTCTGTTTGCTGTTATCATATAGGACCGCCTCTGGACTTTTGGAGGTCTAACTCTATGTCTCTTAAAATAAATCAGTATTTTTCAATTTAATCAAATAATACGAGGGTCAAATGGAAAGTTGTTAGAACTGGCCACTTGTAAACAATCAAATAATTAAATAAGTTTAAATTTTGAAAATTAATTTCTAAAAATTTTTAGTTTGACCCGCGTATGAACTGTCTATTTGCCAGTGGATGTATATTTTTCATGGTCTAAAAATAGAAAAATGAAAAAATGAATTTATTTATTTACAAAATAAACAATGAGTGATGCACTCGCTGCAGTGGGTCGCGGGAAGCCGCTGGATGCGGGAAGCCGCTGGATGCAGGCAGCGCAGGACCGATCGTCGTGGAGATCTTTGGGGGAGGCCTTTGTCTAGCAGTGGACGTCTACAGGCTGAAATGATGATGATGATGATGATGATGCACTAGCCTTGTATTGCAAGCGCAAGTTTAGTAGTTGTTTATTACATGAGTACTTATTTAATTCTGGATATACCTATCTGATCGCTCTACCTTTTATCTTTATTCCAATTCGTTTAGGTACTTTTCTTAATTTTAAACGGATTCGGCCACAATTTAATGGAATTCCTCGGATCCTAATAATGTGATATAGTTTGACCATGATGATCAAAAAAGGTTTTTTTTATTACAGGCAGTCCGATTTCTGGACCAACATCAAACCTGCCAGGCAATTTTGTATCTTTTAAATTATACCATAATTTAGAGTACCAACTTTCCCTACAATTAATGTTTAAAAATGTCCACCTTGTTTTATCTCAAAAACACTTGCATCTATTGAACTCTTCGAAGCAAGCAGGCAGGATTTTAAGATTGAATTCTATCTATTCGATGACAATTGGGTATATGTACTTAACTGGCTAATGAAAAAACATTTTTTATGTAAAAAATTAAAGGGAATAGGATAACCTGACGTCACGTCTAATTATTTTAACGATTTTTACTTTGATTTGCCACAATTTTTAAATTGCTAGGAATAGCTTCAAAAAAAGGTTGTAGGTACTTGCCTACACTTACGGGAACCGGATACCACGTCGAATATTTTTCTGTCGGACAAGGACTTGTTATAAGCCTTATTTATATCGAATATAGACGCTATTACTATTAAGTATATTCCTATATGATTTGTGTAAATATGTCGTCTCTGCAATCTATATAACCCACCTTTATAACCAACAACAACTGCGATCCCCAACTTTATGAATTATAGAGAGGAATATAATATCTCCCTTGAGGGGACCTTAACCAAGCAATGGAATGGAAATTATGGGCTGCCGAAGTCAATAATAATAAACAACACGTATATTTGCATTACAACACTATATTAAACTCTCACGTTACAAATAGATATCTACAATAAATGTACAGTTAAACTATCTCTTATAGAATAGGTTTCCCTCCCCTCCCCACAGCCGCCGTCCGCCGTAGCCAATCAGCTCTTGCCTCAGCGCGTTGTATTTCTTAAAGAAAAGCTTCTTAAGGATGCGCTTGCGACGCTTGTCCTCCTTCAGACAGGATTCTAACTTATCCATGCACACGTCCTCTCTGTAATAAGAGCGATAATTGGTTAACCCAAGAAATCTATTATCATAAACCAAGAAGTGCAACGGAGGTGTTTCTTATAAATATGGAATATGGAATAATCTCCCTCCACCTCTAAAACACCTGCTATCCCTTGGAAGTTTTATTGTTAAACTCAATATAGAAATAGTATAGTTCATTCTATGATGAGATTAGAGTAATCATAAGTTTTTTAATTGTAAGCCTTTGATGGGGTTCAGCAGCGGACAATATGTCCGAGGGTCTAGCTGAAAATCAGCGTTGCAGTCGCCTCGACTTGGTGGCTGCAGCATTAGCTGAGCTAGCAACCCTATTTGGTAGCGGGTGTAATGGCAATAAACACAATCTATCAATTTGTTTTCTATTAAGATGCCAAATAAAAATATTTTCTTTCTTTTCTTTATAGGAAATAAATGTTGGGACGCGGGAAGCCATTAGATGAAAGCAGCTCAGAACCGGTCGTCTCGTGGAAAATCTAGAGGGAAGCTTTTGTCTTTCAGTTGATATCTTTTGGATATGTTCGAAGCTCCCTTGAGCCTCCCCTAGACTAATTGATACATGACTACTCTAGGGGTAAAGCAATCCGCTCCCCCACAAGTCCGGTGAAGCTTGATTCGTCGTACTTTTTCGACACAAGCATAGTTCGATTTAAAAAAAAACTTTTGGATAATACATACATTGGATAAAGAGTCACAGAATATCCTACGCTTAAAAAAATGTGACTAACAATTTCTTAATTAATAAACATAACAAACAAACATACATACATAGACTGCTACAATCATAAGCCCTGATTTTTGGCTTTGTAAAAACTAGCTATAACTTTTCCAGGTCGGACGATACCAGACCAGTTGAAGAGTACAGGTGCCAAACCAGGAAATGTCACAAAAAAATCAAAAGTTGATTTATGATGGCAACATTCACATTTACCCGCGTATTTTTATTTGGCCCTCCACAAAAAGCGTAAATCAAGCATAGTCATGTGTAACTTGAATTTCAAAACTATGACAGGAACAAAACAAGGAAGGTCCAACAACAATAACTTCAACAACTTTCCGACAACTTTTTGTTTTTGTGACATTTCTTGTTTTGCCCTTGTACCCTTCAGTTCATCCGACCAGAAAATCAAAAACTCATTTGTACCTGCCCGAGGTTTGAACCCGCGAACTTCAAAATGGAAATCAATAGCCCTAGCCCTGGCCACTGACTGAGGTCACAATAAATAATAGTACTAGGTAATAATAGTGCTGAGGTCCCTTTGGCACCTATTTCACGGGAGACGCAAGACGAAGGGACGCAGTTATGCGCAAGAGTGAGCGCGGTGTATTTGTATCTCGTTCTAACGCATAACTGCGTCCCTTTCGTCTTCTGTCTTTTGAATACCGTGAAATAGGTGCCTTTCGATCTTCATTTTTTTTTATTTGTGGCTTCTGCTATGTTGCGATTCAGCCAATGTCAGGTAGATCTTCTATTACGTTGGAGCACAGAATAAAATGTAGTATGCACTACGTACAATAAGGAGGGTGAAATGAGAGGTGAGTGACAAAGCAAAGCTTCTTACTTGTAGTTTTGGTCCAGCAGCAATTTGACCGGCTCGGTTTTGGTGAACTTGTCAGGCAGGCGGGACCCGGGAGGCATCTTTGCCAGATCCTTCATTATCCCCATTATTGTATTCTCCAGCTGAGCTAGTTTCGGGACCATCAGGCGCCTGATGACCTACGCCAAAAAACCAAATATGTTTACCAAAACTTTTTATTTCTTTTTTTCAATATCTTTTCCCTTTTCATTTGTTTTAACTGTCGGAAAGAGGTGGTTTTCCGCTGCAAAAAGTTCATAAGAACCTTGTCCTGGTAATAAAGATGGCTGCATTCTGCATTGATTTGAATAATTATTTTTATCCACAGCATAGCGTACCTACTTCCATACATAAAACGACAAAGAATTTGATTGCGCCTGAAATTTGTTAAATAGCAACAAATTTTCCAAACAGTACAACTATTGCTATGAGAGTTTTACAAGGCTCCTTCACTCACCTTCCCACAACGGTTCCCGGTCTTGCACGGAGTCCTGAACTTCCTACCCATGTCCATGACGGGCAGATTCTGGATTTGCGTTATTACGTTGGACAGAGTGCCTACTGCTGTTTTTTGAGCTGAAATATAGATTTTTATGAAGGGCACCACCATCTGGTATAATCATACTTCATACTAATATTATGAAGAGGAAAGATTTGTATTTTTGTGTGTGTATGTGTGTGTATGTTTGTAATGAATAAACTCAAAACTACTGAGCCGATTTCAAAAATTATTTCACCATTAGAAAGCTACATTCACCCTGAGTGACATAGACTACCTTTTACCGCGGGAAAATGCCTCATTCCCCCGGGAAAACCTGTTAACGCGGGCGGAGCCGCGGCGGAAAGCTAATGTTTTATTTATATAACTGACTGGGCGGTGGCGATTATGGTAGGATCCACCTAGCAGCTAGGTACTAGGTAGATTTAAAAACCTATATATTTTCTCGTAAAATTGAAATATCAAGGTTCACCAGACTCGACTCTGTGGAGTTTACATGGATTCTATGACGTCGATGTTAAATGTTATCTGACAAATCTGATGTTTGTTTTGTGTTTTTCCTCTTCTTCTTGTGTCGATGATAAATTGTGACCCAGAACTTAGCCACTTAATAAAACACGGAAAAAACAAAATAAAAATACGCTAAAGTAATAGCTACAATAAGGATAATAATTCTTTTGGTTTGTTTTCTAGCATTCCAAGCTTTTTATTGACGAATAATATTAACAATAATTTTGTTACAGAAAGGACACCAAACTTTCACTAGTTTCTGATTCTATACTTATACGTACCCATTTTTGACCTGCGTGTCTTGCCCATCCTCGCAATATCTGGTTTGCTATTGTATTCATCTGAATTTTTACCACCGTTAACATAAGAAACTATAGCTACGATTACTAATAACTTAATTACAAATCTATTATGAGAAGCCATTTTTCTGTGACGGCTAACCCTTCCGCTAACGCCGTTCGTTCGAGAGGAAAGACTTTTTAATTTTTACGCCTTAATTTCGTTTACTAAACTGTACTTTTTGTTACATATTGTTGTTATAATTGTGTAGAACAAAAGAACAACTTTGTAAACAATGGACCGTAATCTTATCGCTTTCAAAAGAACTCTATCGCCATTTTTTAAATTTCCTGTTATGTGTTATTATGAAAAACTACCGATCCTTTGAGAAACATTAAGTTATTATTTAAGGGGTACTTAAATAAGTTTTATATTCGTTAAGCTTAACTTAACTTGCGCATGCTGTTGTATTACTAAATTCACCCCCCCCCGCTAAGGAATAAGGGAGCTCTCAACCTACCTACACTACATACTACATACAATAGCCAGCCAGTTCATATTATGTCTGGACACTTTTAGCGCCGTTATTCCGTAGCAGTTGCGGCTTTCGTCATGCAAGTGCACGCACGTGCTGCCTTCTGTACATACAATAACATAATTTTATCATGCTGGCAGGCCTGACTGAATTCCTTGGCACTCCGCGCTGATAATGTTCTCATTATAGCAATATTTTAAATCCCAACCACAAAAATAATAAACCTCGCCATATTGCGGAATTTCATTGAAACTAATTTTTATAAGTAATGGCAATTTTTGCCAGAAACAAAAAAGCACGTGGCGCCTCCAGAGCAGGGTTTTTATTTACTTGGTCAGTCAGGCATATATATAAATTAACCTTTTAGACTACCGGTTAGTAAAAGCCTGACCAAAAAAAAAACCTCGCCAATTCGCCATATTGCGGGATTTCAATGGAACTAATTTTATTATGGAACTTGTTGCCTTAAACATAAAAATATACACGTGGGGCGCCAGAGCAGGTTTCTTATTTCTCTGGTCAGGCTTTTTTTTATTTTATTTTTTTTTTATTTTTTTTGTATTGATTTGACCTATGCTTGAGTCGAAAAGGTACGACGGATCAAGCTTCACCGGACTTGGGTCAGGCTTTACAATAACTTATTAAACAGACCCTACTTACTTTGTTTGCCTAGTGACTGAAAATTAATATTAGAATAGAAGTAATTGACATACCTACCTGAATATCTATAATATAAAAATGAATCGCAAAACTTATAAAACAAACTATAAAATAAAATGATGACCCCGCGTTAAACTCCGATATCATTGGAATGTAAGAACCACCCTTGGTGCATTCCAATGATCCCGTGCGTGTAGGCCTACTATGTCAGTAGCGACAGGCTCGAGGAGCTGTCAAACGCGACATAGTGACATTAGAAATGTCTCTGTCAATCTGTCAATATGTCGCGTTTGACTGCTTCTCGAGCCTGTCGCTACTTACATAGTAAGCCTACAGCATGACAGACAAGAAATGAAACTACTGAAGACGTTTAAGATTACTAAAGACTAGGCTGTATAGGCTTTGAACCCTTTGCCTTTCCCATAAAGTATAAAAGAACTTTAAAAGAAGTTTTTACGCGGGAATCGAGATGAAATGGCGGGTTCATTGTTTCGTCCTTTTTAAAATTAGTTTTTCATGGTAATTGTGGTGTTAATATGGTGGAATTAGTGCGATAATGTGCCGTTAAAGAAGAACTATTCAATGAAAGTGAGAAATAATGAGTGGTTAGCTGTTTCTGATTTGATACCCCGCGTTAAACTTCAGTATCATTGAAATGTAAGAACCACCCTTGCATTTCAATGATCCCGCAACAAGAAATAAAACTACTAAAGACGTTTAACATGGATGCAAGAAATGACTAAATAAAAGACGACGAAATGAAACTGAAGAAATAATGACTGAGGATGAAGACATTAAACTTGGATAATGCAAGAAACTACTAAAGACTAGGCTGTATGGGCTAAGATCCCTTTGCCTTTCCCGTAAGGGAGAAAGAAACTAAAAAAAAAGAACTTTAAAAAATGTACTGTCAATGTCATGTTCTTTCTGATAAATAAAAATAAAACGTTTTTGTGTATTATTTTTACTCATTTACATTTAAATAATGGATTATACATCAATTATATTAGATGACAAGAAGACTACTGAATCTACAAATGGACTGGTAAAGCATATACAGGGTCCGTGGCCCGAAAACCTCACTGTTTTGGACCTTAGCAACAAACAACTTACAGACCTCGATAACTGTGTTGTGATGCCGCCAAATTTAATAAACTTAAATCTATCACATAATAATTTACAATGTGTACCAGCTGCGGTGTTAAATTTGGCCAAGATTGAGTGTTTAAATCTCTCACACAATACCATACAGTATTTTGATGACACGCCAAACTTTTGTCAAAGTATTATTGAGCTGGACCTCTCTCATAACAAACTGGCTGGCCCTCCATACTGGATATGGACTGAAACGCCAATGAATTTGGATAAATTAAACCTAAGTTGCAATATGAACTTAACACATGCTTTAGACTCCTATTACATAGCAGAATTATTAATATACAAGCCAAGTATCAGGGAACTTATAATATTTAATTGTCAGATAAAAAAGAATGAAGTATTTGAACTTTTAGGGAGTTTTAATAAATTGAAAACACTGGAGTTCGGAACACCAGATCTGTATAACTTATGGTCCAACAATACTACTTATTTCCCTTGTAAAGATTTAGAATTTAAATGGAATTTGGAAATCGAGAGACTGAACTTGAGTAACACACAGTTGTGCTCTATTGAGAACAATATTGATATTTATAAGAATTTATTAGAAATAAACCTTTCACAGAATAAACTCAGTGGTTTACCAAACAGTTTCTGCTGTTTAGAAAATTTAGAAGTATGTATTTTATCTGAAAACCATATCATGTATTTGCCTGAAGATGTAGCAAAGTTAAGAAATCTTATTAGTTTGCGTGTAGATTCAAACAAACTGTGCATGTTGCCTGACGACTTAAGCAGCTTAACCAAACTAAAGATATTAGACCTGTATAATAACAGTCTTTATGAAACTCAGTTTGAAAAGCTGACTGTTGAAGAGATAGATCTTGCTCAAAATTACTTTGAAGAACCTGACAATAACATGTATTTAGAGAAAAAAAGGAAGCTACGGGTTAATATTCCTAAAAGGAATGATGGAAGGTAATTTATAAATTTATTCCATGCATACCAAAACGGTAGGCTCGAGCTCCTCGGTGGGGACATAATATAGCTGTTAACATACACATACTAAAACACCTCTATGTATCATTATTTTTTCCCTTATGAAGGAGGTTTTATCCTACAGATAGGCTACTTTTTACTGCAGAAAAATACCTCATTCCCATAGAAAGAAATTGAATAAAGCTATGTGAATACCTAACATTAAATTTAAAATCCCCTGCCCAAAATCGTTACCGAGCCTTTCAACTGCTAGAAAAGAGATAATAATCTTCAAATGGCTGAAGATATTTTCTTGGATCATAGCTAAGAACACTCTTGAATGTTACACCTTGCAAATAAAAAAAAACTAGATCAAAATCAGCGCATCCTTTTAGGAGCTACGATGCCACAGATAGACAGACACACGTCAACTATAAATAATACCCCTCTTTTTCGTTGGGGGTTAAAAAGAATTATTTTAATATTATAATTATTATTATTATTATTTTTTTAATGTCAAAATTTAATTTATTCTTTTCAATTTGGTTTTTAAAATAGGCAAGGCTAAGGGTAGGGTTCTAGGTTTATTTGGTCTGTAATATCAATTTTAATTACAGAAAACATGAAATCACTCCTCCAGAAAGTGAACATTCATTAGAGTTTCCTGATGATGAAGAGCTCCTTAATTGCACTGAAAATACAGAAGAGGTAAATAAACTTTTTAAACTATATAAGTCTAGCTCTCTATGCCTATTAGCAAGTGCTTCTACAAGAATGTGGCTTGTGGTTAGAATCTTTAACTCAATGCAAAATGCAAATATAATCTCCCCCACTCTCATATAAATATACCTACAAACTTTTCACAAAAGCATATAAAGTGTCACTGGCTTGTTATTTCTTACACCCTCCATGTCCCTCGAAAATCTTTAATATGCAAGTTTTAATATTCAGTCCCAGTCACCAAAACTACTCTTTGGCTTATTATCACAAAAAAATGCTTTCATATTGTTTCAGAAAATATAAAGGAAATTGAGGAACGAATGAGCTCTCCAGAAGACTGGGATTCAGAGGAATATTGGGAGGGAGGATATTATCCCAGACCTAAACCTTTGCAATCACAGTGGCTGAATTGGGTCAAATGCAAAATGCAAGAAGGAAATTTTTGTCCAATGGATATGCATGTAGAATCCGTTGCTGAAAAAGTAGCGTATGAAAAAAAAATTAACCCTAAAGTCTGGCCTGTGGTCAAAGGGCAATTTGACGATTTGTCTAGTGACGAAAGTTGATATTTGCTCTTTTTAAAAATGAGAATGCTGCTTAATTATATTTTTTCTGAGAAATTAAAAGCAACAGAGCAGAATATATTAGAATCAAGTTTAAAAATAAATACAAGCACATAGCTGATATTATTAGCCTGACGAAAGAATTAACTTCTGGTGCTGAAAAAATATAAAATCTATTAAAAATTGTAACTAAGAAATCTCTAGAGTGGGGCAAAATTTTGTCAAAAGATGCATAATATATATTTTGGTAAAGAAGTAGGTAGTTAATTTTTTTTCTCCAGTAAAAGTAGCTTAATAATAATAATTCCCGAATAATAACAACTAAATAATTTAATAGTTCAAATAATAGTATTTACCTTATAATTAAATCAAAAGTAGAATGTACTTGTCCATGATAACAATGTATTAAGTATGTCAAGCTATTTTGTTGTTGTTTTTTTTGTACTTTTTTTATTACTTTGCTGTCTATTTGTACCTAATTGTAACTATAAGTATACACCTTTAAGGCAATTAAATGAAAATAGTGTAATCTAACCTACATTCTACTATTCTGCATGCACTATAATAATAAAAAATTGTGTTCACATAAAAGAAGTTTGATTTCATTAATAAATGACTTTATAGGACGAATATTCATAATAGATAGGTATGTGTGTTATTATAAAAAGAGATATTAGAGAAAAAATAAGAAATACAAAAACATTTTTTTCAATGTTAATATACCTACTTGGTAAAGCCTAGCGGCCTTTATTATTGTTTAGGGAACTATTGTGGAAAACAGAACTGTTGAATCTTAGCTTAGCTGCTCCGGTATAAAAAGGCTCGCCATATGTGGCCATATTGCGGAATTTCAAGGGAACTAATTTGATATAGTACCTACTTACCTACCTAGTGGAAATTGTTGTCATAAACATAAAAAATATAATAGTTTAAAAAACTAAAAAACACGCTCCCTGTCCGCCATCTTGGACGTCCGCCATATTGGATTTAAGTCATCATCATCATCTCAGCCGAAAGACGTCCACAGCTGGACAAAGGCCTCCCCCAAGGATCTCCACAATTATCGGTCCTGCGCTGCCCGCATCCAGCGGCTTCCCGCGGCGGAATTTCAATGGAACTAATTTTATAAGGAAAATTGTTGCCCTAGTCGTAAAAATATACACGTGGCGCCCCCAGAGCAGGTTTCTTATTTCTTTGGTCAGGCTTTATTGTCGAACTCAGAGCGTGTGCAAAATTTCATCCTAATCGAAGACCGGGAAGTGGGTCAATTTAAGATTCCAAGATTTTCTTACATACATAGTTACAAATGAAGCTAATAAAAGCGTGTTAAAAAATATACATAGTGGGTCCGTCCCCAAAAGCAGGTTTTTTATAGAATGGCTAGCTTTCCGCCGCGGCTCTGTCCGCTTTAACAGCTTTTCCCGTGGGAATGAGGCATTTTCCCGCGGTAAAAGGTAGCCTAAATAGGCTGAGTAAATACTCAGGGTGAATGTATCTTTCTAATGATGACATTTTTTTTAAATCGGCACAGTAGTTTTAGAGTTTATTCATTACAAACATACATAGGTATAGGTACACACACACACACACACAAAATACAAATCTTTCCTCTCGAAATTTTTCTATCTATACTATAAGCTTTCCTCTTTATAATATTAGTATGAGTATGATGTACACTATTTGAGTCGGATTTCACGAAAAGTAAAAATCCCTTTTTCTTTTTGTTTTCATTGAATACCGATAGAGGTAAAAATTAAAATAAAAACGCTTATTTTTCCTTAAAACATAGATGGTTTATAAATAAGCGCCGCCAGATAGGTAGGTACCTACTTAATATAATAATTAATAACAGTCACACACAGGTAAGATTCGGAAAAATATGAGTCAATACCTAAAAAAACCGGTCAAGTGCTAGTTCAACTTGCATGAATTTTACAGATTTTCCTGTCAGTAATCTATTTTAAATATTACTATTAACGACAATATACTATTCAATGGTAACTGTTACGGAAATAGGGGCATTTGGGCTCTAAATGTCCGTGTTTAAGTTATAAAATTGAAAGGTCTAAAAACTTTCAACTTATTCGCTGACAGACAGACGAAAGTGGCAATAAAGTTCTGAGTCGAATCGAGTGTAGTGTGAATACGAAAGAACAGGTTTTCGTTTTTGTTTTTTTTTTCTACCGGTTATCATTATTTAGCGGTATGGTATGTGCGGTTATGTCCCAGTCCCACAAGTTGATGTGACTGCTGAGACGGCTCAGAAAATAACGCTTAGAAAAGTAAAAGTAAAAAGTTTTTCCTTCCTTTTAACTTGTCAAATTTTATCACTCTTTAAAAATTGTAGATGACTAAGAGTTTTATCTAACATTGTTTAAAAAGTCCGACCTATTTCAGACCTAGTGACAAGAAGTCGTTAGAAATTCCAGAAAATGGTCTGAATTAAAATAGATTAAAACCATAAAAAAAATCTACCTCTATAATTGAAACCACCACCCGCTCCCCATCTAAATAGTAGGTATACCTATAGACAAGATTGCAGATGGATTTTATAGCCTTAAAAAAGAGGCGGTTAAAACATAAGAAATATTTTCTTTAAGTGGAAGGCCTGATTTGCATCAAAATTGCAGATCTAGTCCGTTTAGATTCTCATTCTTACCCCGGCAACATCAGAGCTGCCGCCGGCGCTTGGCATAAATATCTAGAGCTTGTGTTGTGGTGAGACTTCCGCTCCGCCAAAAAAACCTCTAAAATCTGGTACCTACAGCCACGTACAGCTAGCAGCAGTAGCTCGATTAAAAAGCTATCTTGTTGACGTTTTAGCGAACGCACCTTAAACCACTTATACAGCAAACAGGTACCACCTTTCTTTACTAACGACAAAATCGATTCTGCATTCAATACCCATATCATTAAAGATGAAAATCGCAAAAACGTCAGTAAGTATATAGCGCCTCAACAGGAAAATAATAATGTTGAATAAAAACCTGACTTAGTACCTACGTAGGTCGCTTGTTCATCAAACGTGTTTTGGACCGCAATTTAAGGAAAGATGTTTCATCCTACGTATTACAAACAATCTTAAAGTTTCCGTGTTGTGTCTGCAGTTTTAGTATGATTGTGAAACTTTTACGAGTGAAATACTAGAAGGCAGATTGAAATTATGGCGTTTAGAACAGTTTTTTGTGTTGTGTTCTTATTAGCGCATTTCGGTGCGCCGGAACGGATTTTCCAAAGCCATAAAGGTACGTTGTAATGTGTAGGTACCTAAATACATACATCACACACAGCACATCATTAATATTATGTAGGTACTAAAAATGTGTATCATATCTACATACCTAAGTATCGTAATATCTATCGTAGGTATACGTTACGTAATTAATAGACAGGTACTTATTGTAAATATTAGGTAGGTATATCGCTGTTTTAGATTAAGCCAGTTCTTGACTTAGGCCTCTCCCTTGAAGTAGGGAGTTTGCCAATTTTGCCATAATCTAGTGTCATAAGTCAAGCACTGGGTTAATCTAAAACAGCGATATAGGTACCTAATATCTACAATAAGTAGATTCTACACGCTGCTTGCCAGATAGATTGGAGATCGCAGTTGTTGTTGGGAATATAACATGAGCGCTGTTGCCTATTCGCTGGACTATGTATATTGTTTACCTACATACATTTACGTCTGCAACAATTGCTATAATTAATAAGGCCGCCAAAAGCTGTACTAAGTTGTAGGTTTTACGTTAATTTCACGCAAATTTTATTATATTGTATTTACACCCTTCAACATAGGGAAAGTTTAATTATTTAGATAAAACCATGGTCTAAGAAAACAAGGTCTAACCATTAGACCACGTGACTGACACGAGCCTACGTCATTTTGCCTATTCATCCTTGTCGAATGCGTGTAATAGACAAGGATGAACAGCGCAAAATGACGTAGCCTTGTGTCAGTCACGTGGTCTAACGGTTAGACCTTGTTTTCTTAGACCATGGATAAAACACAACCACAGTCCATAGCTAATCGAGATGTATTTTCTGCCTACTGCAGAGCCGTAGCGTACATATACTTCCAAACCCTAGGGTCGCATATTCAAATCCCACCAAATTTGAACACAAACATAAAAGCTACTCCCATTTACAGACAGACAGAGGTAGACAGAGACTTCATACCACTTGCTAACATATCCCTTAATTACGAGTTAATTTAACTACATGATTAGTGCATAGTCTTGAAAACATAATGGTGCTTCAGTAATTAAATTAATCATTTCAAATTACTTATTTATGTTTAATGGATTGTAGAAACGTTTGTAGGTCATTTGGTCATATCATAGGCTAGCAAGCCTAAATAATAATAATAAGTAAATAATCTATAATAATAAAACTGTAGAGATCGAAAATCTGTATACATACAAATCCGATTCAGGGGGATGTAAAAAGTGATATAGAACATATCCAGATTTTTTCCAATTTTTTTCATTCTCTGTTTATATGTTTGTACGGGCTAAACTTCAAAACTGTTGAACCAATTTGAATGAAATTTTGCGTGGTGGTATCTTATATCCCCGGTCAACAACTTAGATACTTTTAATCCCAAAAAATTAAAAAGTTCCCAGTTCCCGTGGGATAGTTAAAAAACTATAGTAAATCATACGGTTTAGCTCATTGTACGGGCTTATCTCCGAAACTGTTAGACCGATTTGAATGAAATTTTGCATAGTGGTAGGTACCTTATATTCCCATTCAACATATTGGATAGTTTTAATCGTGAAAAATTAAAGTATTTCTGTGTCAATAGTCAAAAAAAGTCGAAAAACAACGCGGGCACACAGCTAGTAAAGCCTGACCAAAGAAATAAGAAACGTGCTCTGGGGGCGCCACGTGTATATTTTTACGACTATGGCAACAATTTCCCTTATAAAATTAGTTCCTTTGAAAATCCGCAATATGGCGAGGTTTCT
This sequence comes from Teleiodes luculella, assembly GCA_948473455.1. Lineage (NCBI taxonomy): Eukaryota > Metazoa > Arthropoda > Insecta > Lepidoptera > Gelechiidae > Teleiodes > Teleiodes luculella. The sequence continues at coordinate 13,050,655 of OX419595.1, forward strand.
TATTTCTTTGGTCGGGCTTTACCTAATAAATATGTGGTAACATCTCACACGGTCATCTCACTCCAAACTAGGCAGAGCCAGTACCTACTGTGGGTGTCAGACAGCTGATATACATAGGCACATATATAAATATACAATATTCAGACAGAAGGCAAACACAAGTGCTCATCACACGAATGTTTGCCCTGGGAGGGATTCGAAACCGCAACCCGAAGGTAGATGTACAACCAACTAGGCTACGGGTCCGCAATAGGCCTGCAATAAGAATACCTATATCACAGATAATAATACTTACTAGTACCTATATGAATGCTAATCAAGTCGACCCGTATGCGTCTGTATAGGTACCTACAAGAAGTACCTACTTATCCTTACCCTATAGATATATACAACTTGTCAACCGCCTTCTTAGTCTTTCCCACGGGAATTAGGTACTATCCCAAGATAAAAATATGTCCTATTACCTATCTCATATTATAACGCTATCTATCTAGCCAATTTTAATCGCAAATTATTCAGCCGATGAGGATAAAAATTTTTGCATTTATTATTTATAGGATTGTTGCAAGTACCTAGGTAGGTACAATACTTGTATCAGTGTCTGTCTGTAGGCTTCTAAATAAATGTACTGATTTACATAAGTACCTCAATACTTTAATTTAATTTTTCATTTTGCATGTGTTTGTCTACGTTTTCTTTCTCGGAAACGCGTGCGTCATTTAACATAACAAAGCACGTTTGAGAGTGTTAGAATAAGGAAATGAACTCAAGTTTTGCAGCACCAGATTACCCCAACAACAAATGGAACAACTTAGCACAATCGAGCTTAGGCAATCGATAATTGCATATACAACAACTAACTAATCTTCATTTTTTTAACTTTCAGCTACAGTGGACCTTTTTACCGACACCCTAGTCATATTCTGCACACAGCCCAGTCTGATCACAGATGCATTTTCAGCGCTCAATAAGACGATAGCCGCAGAAAAGGTTGTCATAACATTGTGCAAATTGCCAGAAACCCCGTTAATCGAAGCCTTTGCAGCCATGAATATTAGCTCTGGAAATATACACAGTCTGAGTTTAAACTATGTAGATTTCGGAGCTGTAGGGGAGAACTTGACTGAGGGTTTAGATATTCGAAGCTTAGAGGTGAAGACAAAACGCAAGCAATTTACTACAAATGTCATCTTCAAACTCCTTACCTTAAAGAACTTGACAATTAGCGGTGTAGACCTACCATCTTTGCCAAAGTCTCTAGATACGTTAAAAGTCAACAATGACGCATCAATAACATCCTGGGATGGATGTGAAAATTTAAGGGAACTCACTATACTAAGAGTGCAAAGCAAGAAGCAGCTCCCTGAAAAATGGCCCGCAAACTGCACCAAGTTACAAATCCTGACACTAACGGAATCCTCCGAGGATACGTCACAAGTTTTGCTGAATAGCGTTGTCAATGGATCTCCAAACCTCCAGTCACTATCTATGCAGCACTGCAAGCTTCACGATCTTCAATTCGAAAAGTTACCAAATAGCCTCATCAATTTATATCTACAAAATAATTATCTATCTGAACTGGATAGGGAGCAAGCTTCACAACTGTTTAGCACAAGAGCTCGAAGGGTTTGGCTTGCGGGTAATCATATTATATGCAAGTGCACGAACAATAGAATGCTGGAAGCGCTGCATATGAACCAGTCTCAGGTAAAAATACTATACTACCTACTTATCATACTACTACAAGTCTTTAAAAACCCGCCAGGAGGTGGTCAGGTGTTGCCATGATCCTCAGCTTAGAAGGCGAGCTTGAGGTCGCCGTTGCATTACACTTGTATGAACTCTGTTGTTGCTGTAGTTGCCTCGTGCAATACTTACTCACGGAAAGAGACGGACTAGGCCAACATGATTAACTAAAAGACTGTTCTTTACACCGATTCGGGGCTTGCAGATATTTATAATTATAAGCTGGTATAGATTATTTACAAGCTTTAACCCTCTCTTCTTTTTTTTTCAGGTGATGGACTATGATGACCTGAAATGCTTAGATGGAAGATACCCAGTACGGTCCGTGTCAGTCCCAGAAATCTGCAGACTCGTCGTCATGAGCAATTTAGAATACGGATTGGGTTACGTTTGGGGTCTCTGCTGTTCGATATCTGTCTTCTCAGTTCTGCTATTGGTCTTAACACGGCGCTACGGGCCAATAGTACGAACGATCCTCTACTCCCGCGGTTACTGTGTCAGTTGCCTTCGAGACGGCATAGACGCCGACAGACCATATGATGCGTTCATTTCTTTCGCCCACGGTGACGACCAGTTTGTCTTGGAGACGCTTCTGCCAAGACTGGAAGACACACCGAACGATTTCCACGTTTGTATACATTATCGTGACTGGGCAGTGGGTGAATGGATCCCAGCGCAGATAATGCAGTCAGTGCGTCAATCTAAACGCACTATCATCGTCCTGTCAAAGCACTTCATCAAGTCTTGGTGGGGTGTGTTGGAATTCAGATATGCTCACGCGAGCGCGATGGCGGAAGGTCGCTCACGTCTTTTAGTTTTGATCCTGGATGATGTGCTGAGTGACAAGCTTCAGCCAGAAATACAAGGATACCTCGAGTACCACACGTTTCTCAGGTGCAACGATCCGTTCTTCTGGGATAAGTTGCGATACGCAATGCCACACAATGATAATACTGTGGAGGACGTTTAGTTGAACTTATAGGGAATTCGCATTCAACAAAGGCACAAGAATAGTATTTACCTAGATTACCTACTCCAATGTAAGGTCTGATATATTAAGGAAATAAGGTAGATAATAAATGTATCATAGCATAGATCTGGTTTTACAATACCTATTACTGTATTAAGTATATAAGCAACAAAAAATACTAAACCTAGAATACTTGTATGATGTGTATGAGAAAATATTTTAAATTGTTAAGCAAAGTAGTTAGTAAGTATATTTTCTAATTGTTCTATTGCAGGTGTACGTGTTTAGGATAGGTAAAAAATACCAACGGGATGGGTCCTAGGGAGAAGGGGAAGTGATGACTGACAGAATATAAAATACACATAGTATTAGTCCTATACAATTATAATTATAATATTATAACCATTTGTCAAGCAAACCCCGACCTTTGTGGACCGATTTCAATAAAAAATTTTCACTTTTAGTAAGCTACATTCACCTTGAGTAACATAGGCTACCTTTTACCGCGGGAAAATGCCTCATTCCCACGGGAAAAACTGTTAACGCAAGCGGAGCCGCGGCAGAGAGCTAGTAACAAATAGTTATGAAACTAGTTGTAGGCAAATTCAACCCTTACTTACCTATATTTTTAGATAGGTATACATCTTGTTGAATGTCTGTGCATTTATATTGTAACTTCCAAGTATGTGCTGTGGCCATTTTCACCCTAGTCAATTGAGGAGTTACATATGTAAATTGAGTTAGGAATTAAAAAATATTTTCAAGATGGCAATTAAAATAAAAGGCTGCATTTGAATAAAATATTTCTTAATTAAACTTTAAAGTGTTTTTCATTTCATTTAAAATGTCCTCATGTAATGTATTCCTGTTTTCCCTAGTTACCTAGAAAGATACAAACTGCAAGTTAAAACAGACTGCTCATGTTTTTTTTTTCTAATTGGCACTAGTAGACCTTTGTGCCGGTGTTGATAAAATACAAACAAAAAAATATATTCATTTGAATGCAATTTTCTTGTCACTAAAAGAAATTAAACGATTTTGAGTATTTAATTCACCTGTCCTTTATGTGCTATTAAACATCTATGATGCATATTTGGTTTGAATTTTTTATTATGACCTGTGCAAAATTAAATTCTACAATTAAAGAATTTTCAAATTAAAATAATTTTTGTTTGGTCACAATTTGATTTATCTTATTTAATTTATATACCTACTATGTCACAGAAAAAAAAACAACTTACCAACCACACCTTTCCCCCGCTGTTGTTTCTAATAGATTCTATGAGAGTATCTCCCTTCCTCACAGGTATAGTGGCCAGCACAACACAATCTGATGAAGAACTAAAGATGTCCCGGATCCTTCTCTTGAATGCCTCACTGAAGAACTCCATTTTCCCTATTTCATCTATCACAAGTAAATGAGTTGATAAGTCTTGAGGCTGCAAATAAGAATAAAAATGTAACACAGTATATAAAAAGTGTAACAAATGAATTGACTTTCTAATTAATAAATTATAACAGTAGGTAGGTATAGTTACAATGTGAACAAAATTTGTTTTCCATACAATCAAAACAATCTATCTAAATTTTATAATTATTAAGAAGCCTCTACTTAGTTTCATACACAACATAAACAATGTTACATTGCAAAGATATGTAAAGGCAGTCTATTTACTAACTTGGAAACATACAGAGTAGGTACCTACCACAATAATGGAAACACACTTATATCATCTCAATGTAACAAAACAAAGAGTACCTTTTTCCATAATTATTTTAGAAATTTAACATCAACTTACCTTAACCAAACTGGGCAACGCAACACTTTCAAATTCTTGTAGGAGGACACCATATTTCCCAACTTTATATTTAACGGAACCTTGAAGCAGGTTCTGGTCCCTGGCCAGACGGCCTCTTTGTCCATCTAGTGAGACCACGTCAAACCCTTCACGTGCGCGATTCTTCCTAACTTCCTCCGTATAAAAACCTGACGTTTTCACGCCCTTTTCACGCACAATATCAGCTAACTTTATGGTCAACGTCGTCTTGCCGACACCTTAAATGTATAAAAATTATTATACCTATTAGTTAATTCGACCACATTCGACTCAATATAGCACGGAAAAGTAAATAAAATACCGAATTTCTATCTACATAAAAACATGATGGATACCTAACCAGGATCGCCGGTAAGTATGAAGAATCTTATCTTATTATTTGCCATAGTAATAACTCTACGTACTTTTTCACAAAGCTTTTTGTTAATCGTAATAAATAGAAAGAAAGAGGTTAGAAATTAAACAGCTGTTTTTTATTTTGATAGTGCGTTTAGCAATTATTGGTAATAAGAAAAAATAATTAATGATATATAATGTTTTTTAATAAGCAATTTGTTTCGCTTTGTATATTACTAAAAAATATACAATATTTTGCAATAACAATGATAAGAAAAATACAATTTCATTTAATCCATCAAGTATTAAAAAATAATATAATAAACAAAAACGATGACAAACGAAACGCTAAAATAAAACGTCAAACGGTTTTAACGACCAAATCAAATTGTACATCTTTGAATACGATTTGATTCCAAAGTAGGGACTTTCAAAAATTGTTTGCTTTATAGATTTTATTTTTCTTATCAACTTTTATCAACACCGTCGTATCAAAGTTCACGTAAATTATTTTCGCCGGTTTTAAGTTTGTTATCGCTCTGTTATCTTTCAGTATTGTACGAGGGAGGCGGCATAGAAGACTAAATACTCTAAAATGGCTTCAGTCGGTGCTGTATCTAGGCTTTTGCTGGGAAGGGCCGTTTTGAACGGTGGTCGTGTGGCCGCTCTCCCCAATACCGGTTTTGTTAAGTTCTACAGTGCTGGTAAGTTAACATATGCTATCTTTGTACCTACTATTATATCAACCAGTTGTTGATTTACATAATACGATGTATTTCAATCATTATGCTAAAATGGATAAAATGTGAGTCCAAAGTTCTGTTTTCTACTAAAGGGTTAATTGCTTGCTTGAGACAAGTATGCATTTACAGCATACGGTAAGATGCCTAGCAACACGTTGATATTGCTAAACCAATAAACAATTTTGAATTTAATTTTAATGAGAGTACATAAATATTGGATTGGATTGAAGCCCTATGATGGATATAATCTTATCTATGTATGTGTTTATTATGTAAGGCTAAGTCAGTAAGGCTCTAACTTCTCACATGATTTGTACTTATTTAGAGTATACAAAATACTATTATTACATCTCTTCAGTACGCAGAGTCGCAGACCATTATATTGTCGGTGCAATATAGTAAATCTCTGACACAATGTGCTTCATTCTTAAACAATTATGTCACGACTCTCAATTGATTGAATTTATCTCTGCTACTATGCGGGCTTATTTGGAGCAATAAATTGCCTTGACAGTCACATACCCAAATACTCTTGTGCCATATCTTATCTATTATTTGTATGTAAAGTAAAGATATGTTAAGTCATCCAAAATACTATGTTAAAAAGATAACAAAAGTCAGATATGATCAAGATCAAAAGTGTTACATAATTTCATGTTATATTTAAATAGGTTATTAATTTTAGTCCATTGAATTGTTTTTTGGTATCTGATTTTGTACATAACTATGTACCTTAATGAAAGGAAAGATTAAGTTTGATAAGCTCTAATAGAGGTATTTTTAAATTGGAGCGAAAATCTAAAACAAAAAATAATTTGGGCAGGGACTCGAACCCTCATCTCCTTGACTATCCTGGCCTATACCCTACTATAGTAAGAATTTTTTAACAGACCATTATCTCTTAAATAAGCTATAAACTTTTGCAAAGCATAAGTTAAATTGAAATCAATGGTACTTAATGTAAGAATGTTTACACATTTCGCTCATAGAGTTTATAAATTATGATAACTTATCAATTGCATTTTCTGATGCAGTGCTTTTTTTTTTTTTTTAATTGACCTAATACTTGTGTCGAAAAGGTACGACTAATCAAGCTTCACCGGACTTGCAGTGATGCAGTTCAAAAAGCAAACCATCTACAATGTATTGCATACTCATATTAACTACACTAATTTAAATCTATTCATATCACACCTGTATTATTAGATGCTTGAATCAGCTACTGTTAAAATGTTTAGATAACATAATATACAGTTCTTTTTTTAATTTTCCAGCTCCGGCATATGAGAACATCCTGATAGATGTGGTCGGTACCAAGAAGAATGTAGGCCTTATCCAGTTGAACAGGCCCAAAGCACTCAATGCCCTTTGCAAGCCTCTCTTCATTGAACTCGGCCAAGCGGTGTCAGATTTCGATAACGATGACAAGATCGCTGCCATTATTATTACTGGTGAGTTTTGTAAAAAGGAAGATACCCATTTATGGATAAAAGTTCTAAGTTACTAAGTCATTATTGCTTATAGTATTTTCCCAATCTACTTATACCTGTTTTCATTTGGCATAAGAACTTAAATGTTGGAGAAAATAAAAAAAATAATTTCGATTTTGCTTTTTTCGGTTACCGTATCGCTAATAGCCCATTAATGTTGACATTTAAAAAATGTTTTTTTATCGATTTTAATCGTGTCACATAAGAAACCCCTTTTTTAATTAATGTTGCATAAAATAAAATCAACGTAGGTCACCAATGGTTCTGGAGCAAAGACTATGCAACAAAGAAGGCCTGTTCAGTCTGAATTTAAGGTAATCTGTAAAAACATAATGACTGTTAGTGGAGCTAATACGTGCTGTTCTATGCTTTTGAAGACAAAACGGGACATGGAATTGACATTTTAATTTTGAAGAGCGTCATACTCAAAGATGCTAGTTTGGGGGTCTCTGATATGACAACTACCCCTTTTATTTCAGGATATCGTTTTTCAAAGTCCGTCCTTTTCGGTTCCCATACGAATAAAAAAGTTAGTGACTTCAATGTCACTTTACAGAATAGCTAATCATGAATTTCCAAGTAGGCAAAAAAAAAAAATGCTCTAGGGCCCCTATTTCACGGGAGACAAAAGACAGAAGAAGAAAAGGACGCAGTTATGCGTTAGAATAAGATACAAATACCCCACGCTCACTCTTGCGCATAACTGCGTCCCGTTCGTCTTCTGTCTTTGACTACCGTGAAATACCAGCCTAACTGTTAAACAGACACACTGCCCCATGTAAGTAAGTACTTAGCAGTCAACTGCTAGACATACACACACATACAAGCCTCTTCCCAGTTGCTTGTCTTGCGTTGCGGACTGGGGCTGGATTCTACTGCCATTTTTCAAGCAGATTAAGGCACCTATTTCACGGGAGACAGAAGACGAAAGGGGCGCAGCTATGCATTAGAATGCGATACAAATACAACGCGGTCACTCTTGCGCATAACTGCGTCCCTTTTGTTTTTTGTCTTTGACTACCGTGAAATACCTGCATAACGAATTTAAAAGCGAAGCGCGGCTTTCCAACCTCTCTAAAACAGATCGTTGCTCAGCCAATCATTCTTCTTTAGCCAAAACAAAACATCATCATTGGTCTTTCAACTTCCACAACAACATTTCATCGAATGATAACTGATATTTTGTCCAGGCAACGAGAAAGCCTTCGCCGCGGGCGCAGACATCAAAGAGATGCAGAACAACACTTACAGCTCGAACCAGAAGGGGGGTTTCCTCAAACAGTGGGAGGATATCTCCAACTGCGGCAAACCAGTCATCGCGGCTGTCAACGGATTTGCTGTGAGTTACTAAGCTTCTAAAATTTTATAAGTTTTATGTGGCAAGATATCACACATGACCAACTGACCCCAAACTAGGCAGAGCCTGGCCTATATGGGTGTCAGCTGATATACATACATACATTATATAAATATACAACATCCAGACACAACACAAACATAAGTGCTCATCACATCACACGAATGTTTGCCCTGGGCGGGATAAGCAAACAAGGGACTCCATTAAATAAATGGATCATACGATCGAAAATTGTGATTGCCAACATAATTAACAATATAATTTTTAAAAGATGCGACGCTTGTGGAGTTTATTCGGCGAGCTCTTCTCCACAAAAGACCGCACATTTTGCTTTGCTGAACTCGCCACTAAATGTAACTTTATTTGACATACATAACTATTAGTTAGTTAGTTAGTTATTACTATTTTTGTAATAATATAACTATTAGTTATGTCAAATAAAGTTTGTAATAATATAACTTTATTTGACATAACTATTAGTTATGTCAAATAAAGTTACTTTTAGTGGCGAGTTCAGCAAAGCAAAATGTGCGGTCTTTTGTGGAGAAGAGCTCGCCGAATAAACTCCACAAGCGTCGCATCTTTTAAAAATTATATTGTTAATTATGTTGGCAATCACAATTTTCGATCGTATGATCCATTTATTTAATGGAGTCCCTTGTTTGCTACATAAAGAAATAAACTCCACAAGCGTCGCATCATCTTGTCAAAAGTGTCCAAAGTTAAAAATGATTGATTTCATTTCATTTCAACAACTGAATATTTCCACTGTTGTTTTGCCGTCCGTCATATTGGTACCCTAGTGGTACAGTAGCCAGCACATGCGGCTAGACATGTTGATCTTGAAAGCGCCCGTATTCCGTAGCGGTAGAGGTGAATTTCGTAGTGTGAATGTCCAACCGCATGTTCTGGCTTCCGTGCAAAGGGCTCTTATAAGTAGTCTCTAACCCCTCCTATCCTGTGTCCTATATTTGTAAAGCCTAACCAAAGAAATAAAAAACCTGCTCTGGGGGCGCCACGTCTATATTTTTTACGACAACAATTTCTCTTATAAAATTATTTCCATTGAAATTCTGCAATATGGCGAGGATTTTTATTTCTCTGGTCGGGCTTTACTGTTACCATTTCTAACTTATAGCAGGGCCGGCGCACTCCGCGCCAGAGCTCCAGAATGTACCTACGCCGCGCGCCGGGCGGTCCCGATTTCGCTGCCAATTAGTAGGAAAAACGCGCGCGCTTGTGAAGACGCTATATTTACTCTGTGGTAATACGGACTCTTGCGGCGCGGTCTTAGGCACATATTACATTGTCAAAGATCTTCGATCAAAGATCTATGAGTCAAAGATTAGAAAGGGACGCAGTTATGCGCAAGAGTGAGCGCGTTGTATTTGTATCTCATTCTAACGCATAACTGCGTCCCTTTCTAATCTTTGACTCATAGATCTTTGATCCTAGATCTTTTATAATGTAATACGAGCGCAACGACAAACGGTAGGCTATTATAGCCAGGGTCACGTTCGACGCGTTCAATGTAATTTGAACGTTAGTGGCGTGGTAGCTAGAATTAAATTCGCACGTTTGCTATCAGAGAGTGCGCCTTCTGTACCTAGTACTATTATATATTCTGTGCTTATACGCACTTTTAACTTACAGCTCGGCGGCGGTTGCGAGCTAGCCATGCTTTGCGACATCATCTACGCTGGGGAGAAGGCGAAGTTCGGGCAGCCCGAGATCAACATCGGCACGATCCCCGGCGCCGGCGGCACCCAGCGCCTGCCGCGCTTCGTCGGCAAGAGCAAGGCTATGGAGATCGTGCTCACGGGCAACTTCGTCGACGCACACGAGGCCGAGAAGATGGGTGAGTCAACTGACACGTTAATACCACAGAGAATGAAATACCCATTGAAACAGATTGACCGTTTAAAGCCCGAAAACGAAATAAAGAACCTCGCCATATTGCGGAATTTCAAGGGAACTAATTTTGTAAGGGAAATTGTTGCCATAAACACAAAAATATGCACGTGGCAGGTCTTTTATTTTTTTCTGGACAGGGTTTATACCGATCTCCAACCATCATGATGTCAAATTTTAGATTAAAGCCTGACCAAAGAAATATCTGCCACGAGTATATTTTTATGTTTATGGCAACAATTTCCATTATAAAATTAGTTCCATTGAAATTCCGCAATATGGCGAGGTTTTTTATTTCTCTGCTCGGGCTTTACCTATCTCCAACCGACATGATGTTAAATTTTAGATTACACCCTTAGAGAATAAATATACATAGAGCACGCGCATCGCTCCGCTGCCTTAATGTCAAGCGTAAGCAAATTTTGGCAGATTTTGTATGAGCGGTGAAATCAATAACATTTTTCTTTTTTGATTTGTTCCTCGAGTCATGTTTGTAACTTATCACTGCACATTTAAAACTGTTCTCCTATTAAATTTCTTATTTTCACCTGGAAAAATAATTAGCTCCGATAACCATTTGATACTAAACGAACGCGCTGAAGATATTCGGACTGTTCATATCCGTGCTTACGGTTCATACTCGCATAGGCGTACTCTATCCCTCCCAGAAAAAATTCTATTTATACTCTAAGATTACACCGTATAATCCCCTCCTTTTGTACCAGGTCTGGTGTCCCGAGTGTTTCCTGTGGAGAAGCTTCTGGAAGAAACGATCAAGCTGGCGGAGCGCATCGGCACGCACTCGCCGCTCATCGTCAAGATGGCGAAGGAAGCCGTCAACAAGGCCTACGAGACCACCCTCAAAACCGGACTCGCCTACGAGAAGTCCATCTTCTATGGCACTTTTGCTACGGTAAGAGGGGTATTTCACTGTAGCACAGAATACCAAATAGTAGTCCCTACAAAAGCTGCACTAGGCGACATAATTCATATAAATTACAACCCTAGCTCCGTTATAATAAAGTGCAATTCAGATCGCACGGCGCTAGGCGAAAAGAAGTAGTTGCTGCATCTCTTTCTCTCGCGTATTGCGCCACTCTACTAACACGTTTAGGGAATGGGGAATTGGTCCTGGGTCGGCCCGAGACCGCTCGGCCGGGCGGTAGGTAGTTATAGCGCGCAAGTACATGGCGTGACGGAGGCCTGACTTTTGCCTGACTGTAGTCAAAGACAAAAGGCAAAAGGGACGCGGTTATGCGCAAGAGTAAGCGCGGTGTATTTGTATCTCATTCTAACGCAGAACTGCGTCCCTTTCGTCTTCTGTCTTTTGTTTCCCGTGAAATAGGTTTTTTAGTCCCTTTTGCCTTCAGTCTTCAAGATATCCCCCCTATTCATAAATTTTGCTTAAGAGGTTAAGAGTGTAGCTGGTCTAGTCTCCGAGGGATCTTAGAAATAGGTATTTGTAACAAAGTATTGCCGTCGCACTGGCAGATCACTCTCCGCAGCGTGCGATAGGGACAAATGCAGCATAGGCCGATTTATTTATAAAAACGAGGTTACGTAATCTCCTGTTTTCTCCTCCAAAACTTAGTCGATTCAATTATTTTTGGTACCAAAATCTAAAGGAAGATTGGGTCCATGCCCCTATTTTTTACTGTTACTTTAAATACTTTCCAAATTCGTTTTGTGGTTGTTTGAATAGGCTATTTGACTGGTTTTTAAAATATATTTTTTATTATTCAGTAGTGTTTGTGGATCCCAGTAATAATTGTATTTTTTAATTCTGGTACATATTTCCTGAAAAATATCAAAATAAAAACTTAATATTTAAGTAGCGCGCCAAAACGCTACTTTGACAATATGGCGTCGCAATGGCATCGGTGACGTCACTAGCCAGTACTACTACTACAAGTTGCTTAAGTAGAAAACGATGTTTACTGGCTAGTGACATATGTCCTATACCCGACCAAACAGGAGCGTTTTGAGTCACGTGACAAACGCCAAAAAAAATACATTTTTATTTATGGATTTTTACCTAAATTAATTATTATTTTCAACTTCCCATAGTAAATATCCATTTTTAAACTTACATTACATACTGATTACAGTAATTAACACTTTATTTTTCGCATTGTCAAATAGCCTATTTGGTGTAAAAACGAGTAATTTTTTTAGAACTTTGTAAAGTCACACTTTTTTCCGAAATAGTTTTATGCAAAAAATTAATAATAGGGTATAGCTACAGTAAAATTAGGGACTACTATTTGGTATTCTGTGGTAAAACTAGATTGCATAAAATAAAACAACAGCTCTAAACGTAAAAATCCAAGAAGTAAATATAGGTGAAAACATTTTGTGGGTAGTACTATTATTTTCTTCTGTGGCTACACTCTCAAGTTATGTAATATATCTGTCCTTTTCTAATACCTGTTATAATCATTCGGAAATTTACTTATCTATGCTTGTAATCGTTACACAAGCCATGTCAGAAACTAAGGCTTATTGGAGTTTATAAAAGCCTAACCAGAATAATAAAAAAACATGCTTTGGGGGCGGCAAATTTATATTTTTGTATTTTTGGCAACAATTTCCATTATAATAAAAAAAAACCAATGAAATTCCGCGTTATAGCGAGGATTTTTTATTTTTCTGGTCTGGCTTAAATATAAAACAGGTGCCATCTGTGTTACAGGTTGCATAATTCTCAGATCGTGTAGACAATTATGTTTTATGAGTTTTTTTTAATATCGGACATTTATGTTTTATTTTATTTTCAGGAGGACCGCAAAGAGGGTATGACTGCTTTCATTGAAAAGAGAGCACCTAACTTCAAGAACGAATAAGAAACTGTAATTGTGTTACTTTTATAATGCATTTTTATATTGTTAAATCATATAGGATGTAAGAGTAAGTGCAATCCCTTCTAGTTTTATATATTTTACGTACCTACAAACATATTGTTATACTTCGTAAATATACACATTTATTTTTTAAATGGATTCGTTTATTTCATAATGCCGATGCCCGTTCAGTTTACCTTTTTTTGCCGAAAACTACTTTGTTAGGATGGATAATGCCATCATCAATAATGGCCACATCATTGTCCGAAATGCAACCGCCGCTGCCGCCGGTCTTATAATTTTATACCTTGCTCGCTCGCTCGATCGATAGGGAACTAAAGTCTAATAATATGGTACTATTTCTTCTTTTTTTTATTACATTGGCATCCCTAAAGACGTGTCAAGTCTTGTCAGCTGTCAAATTATAATGCGACCAATTTATGTGTACATCAAAGAAAACGGCTGAAACACAGAATTAAATTACAACGTAAATTAGTAGACTTATATGTAATCGCAAAAACACGGAGAACAACAAAAAACAAGTTATTGGTAAAACCGAACTGTTTATCGCCCTTTTGATTAATTAATTTACATAAAACAAGTTCCAAATCCATGATGCGAAGCGCGCAGATTTCATAACCTGCGCGTGTTCAGCTATTGAACTATCGTATTGCCGTCAAAGTATTGTACAAAGTGGTTTCCATGTTTTGGGATCATGTATACCGAAATAGGCACATTATGCAGGAGTTTGAGGACATAGAGGTTCATAAGACCAGCGTGTCGGTGTTTGTGGCTCTGTTTTACTTGGAGATGCTGTACATCCTGATCATGACACTCTCGATCCTGAACAGGCTAAACCAACAATTACCTTCCTAGCTTGTGCTTATCACGTTCCTGCTACTTCAAATTCTCTTCACAGTATTGGGTGAGTAACAAAAAAGTACGAAAATAAAGTTACAGGCATAAACCTCTTAGAAAACCTCTTTGAAGTAAAAGGGATTATTTTTTCTTTGAACAGAGGCTTATAGGTTTTCGTGTAGGCGGACGTGTCGTGAAAAATAAGTGCCGAAAATAGAATTTATTAATAATGTGACTGTTGATATCAATGTTCAGTTGTGATTTGTGTTCACTGCTGTACAGAGCTCTGTTGCTTTTATTTATATGTAGTTTGTTGCATATTTTAGTGGTACATCAACCATGATACTGTCGAAGTCTACAGATAGACTATACTTGCAACGAGATGCTTCAAACAGTTCGAAGGATATTGCGATAGACCTCCCCACGCCCCTCCCACAACACCAAATTGATGGCATTCGCTTTCTATTCAAGTTGTTCATTAAGGTATTTATAATTTTAGGCTTTCTAAGCTTGAACTTGTTGATTATTGTGTTCAAACATAATGAGGAAACCTGCACACATCTGAGAAGTTCAAAAAAATTAAAAGGTCCAAGATTGTGTGTGAAGTTGATCAACCTGCACTATGGTATGGTTTCGCTATGGCACCCTCTTAAAATACCTACCAAAAAGTATGTAAGTGTGTATGGTACTCATCCTTCGGTTCTACGTCAAACAATAGCAGGTACAATTGAAAAGAAAAGTGCATCCCGCCAGCCTCTACTGACTTACTTTTTAGAAGTGCAAATAAAAAGTTGGTTTTCAATACTCACTCTTGTATTTATTATATGTGGTCCTATTAATAAAAATCAACAATGAAATAATCAACAGTTCAAATGGCATTAAAATTATATTATTTAAAAATACATAATGAATGATTGAAAAAGTTACAAATACATATATTTAAAATATTATAAATTAGGATAAAATATTAAATTGTCTTGGTTTTCTAAATTTACTGTTTTAAATGAGCATGTCGTGATTTTTATTTAAATTACACCGTAAAACTTTTCTTTTCAACAGTCACATAAACGTAAACGTGCCAAAGCGAGACATTTTGATAGGTATTTTGAGAGGGTGCCATAGCGAAACTAACCAAAACATTATCAATAGATTTGTCAAATGTTTGGCGGTCTTTTATATGAGGCATCATCAACACTTCAGTCGAAAGAAGTCCACAGCTGGACAAAGGACTCCCCCATATGGGTATAAGTCCCCCATATGGGCATGTGACAAAAAAATCTATTCATTTTAGTTTGTAAATTACTCTTATTCATTAAGAATTGAATAGTGCTGCTTATTTATAATAGTTTGATAGTCATTCTTTTCCATGTATGATTCTTAAGAGTCTTTTATTTTTTTTAATTGACCTATGCTTGATTCGAAAAGGTACGACGGATCAAGCTTCACCGGACTTGACTCTTAAGAGTCTTGCTATTTTTTAGTTTAAATATTTTCGGCTGAGATGATGATGATGATGAATAATTAATACTCGTCTTGGATTTTGAAAAACTGCTATTAATAAATATATTTTTTTCTAGAAAGCACCTGGTGTTATTCTTAATGATCCATCGGGCTATGGCAAATGTCTACAAACCGTCTTGTTTCTAAATGCTGTACGATCGACACTCAAAAAACCAATACTGGTCCTTTCCAACTCTGTGACTAATTGGACAGATCATTTCAAAATATGGACTAATTGTGGTGATGATGGTAAGTTATTTATAATATAATAATTAAAACAATACAAATTACTTATTGATAACAAGAAATACAACAAAATTATGGGTTTCAATAGCTAGCCTTATTGCCAATGTAACAATATCATCCAGGCAACCCATTCAAAAAAGACAGTATAAAAATTTTCTTCACATAAAAACATGTGTCTCATAGATTTCTTTGTGAGTGACCTTTCTCAAGATAACTTTTCTTTCAAGATTAGATTACTTAATCATTATTGGATATGTCTTTGTGATGTATCATAATATGATTATACTTTTTTTTATTGTTATCAGGTTGTTATAAAAGTTTAAATAGTAAATAATAAATGTTTTTATTGTTATTGTTTACACATTCCTTTCTATGTTCATTAAAACACTTATGGAAAAATAATATTTACTTTAATTTTATTAAAAACAATTTTTTTAAAGCAATAGATATATGTAAGGTCGGGCAACTTTGACTTTGAAAACGTCAAAATATGATTGATACGTACTTAACGATGCACTATGAAGCCCATATTTCTGAGTTCTAATACAGTAGCCCAAAGGGCGGACCAAGTTACCCTCTAGCGTCAAAGTAACCCAAACTAATTGGTACATTTTTGCATGTTTTGATTTTCATCAGAGCTTGCTGTTGAAACATCAAATCCGTTTTCCAAGAAGCAAGTGTTTATCAATCCAGTGAAGGATGGTGTAGCGTTTTGCCGGAGATCTTGGAGTATCATAGTCCTTCATGATGAGAACAGCACATACGAACTCCTGAGGTTGAACTGCAATGCTGATTACAAGATTTGGGTCACTTCCAATGATTTAAAGGTAAGCTATGTACTTAAATAATTATGTTTTAGAGCAGTGTTTCTTAACCTGTGGTACGAGTACGCGGACCCGGAGTATGTATAGGAGGGTTCGCCGCGCGCCGTCTTTAACTTTGGACATTTAAAAAACGTTTGTAAAGAGATATTATCAGAAGAAGCACTGAAACATTTACTGCTTTTCACATCCACCTATCTCTGTGAAACAATTGAAATGAAGCCAAACCAAACCAAAGAAATAAAAAACCTCGCCGTCCGTATTGCGGAATTTAGTTGCGGAAGCTAGTGTTTAATAAAATAAAATAAGCAATTGACTTTAACAAGCCAACTGATGTTTGCTGTTCCATTTTAAGAATTTATTGTAATGTAATAATGCCAATGACTTGTGTTCTAGGCCAACCTGTATACGCTTGCTTCAATCTACGAGTGGCTCCATCCGAACCAGAAATTCAACATTGACCTATTCTCGACCTTTAGGGACAGTGATTGGGATGCTGTGGAGAAGTCTTTACTTCTGGATGCAGTAGTAGAAGACTTCCTTATAAGGAGGAATGACTTCTGTCTTTTCCCAAAGGCTAAGGTATGTTTTATCACATTTACATTAAATGCTACTAATTTTATAAATGAGAAACTTTATGAGCTTAGATAGATGTGTTACTTATTCATACAAAAAGTACTAGACGGATTTTGATGAAAGGTGTTATCAAGACAACAGGTTCTTTCATAAATATAATAGCATATTAGGTATGCCTTTTTATATTTAACTTATTGTGTAAGTTTTAAGTTCATCAATCTATGTTTTTAGATTTTCGTTTAAAATGTATCAGCCAGTCATTGCTGTAAATCGTTTTCAGAATGTTAAGCCTTCTTCGCCTTCTCCAATAAAAGCTACACTTAAGAATAAGGATCCTACGGGAACTAAAGTCAAACGATCTAAGAAAAGAAGAATCGCGGATGATATTAATAATGATGAGACTATAAACAAAAACAAGCATGTTGAGAAAATTGCACCTGTTTCCAGTACCTCTATAAATATAGAAAGTTTCATTTGTATCGAAAATCCCAACGAATCGGAAAATTTTAATTTTATACAAAACCCACAAAAGAATGTGCGAAATGATGAAATTGCTTATGGAAGTGATACCATGGAGATAGAATTTAAAGAAGCAGTTAATGAACTTGTAGAAAATGAAAAGTCTTTATATCATTCAACGAATGAAGATTCACATGTAGAATCTACAAGTATTGCTCAAGGAAATGATGAGGATGCAACGCAAGTATATGTACTGGATAATTATGAAGTTGGGGTATTAGTTCCTGCTACTGAAGATACTTCCGAACCCAACATTGGACAAAATACTGGCAAATGTATCGAAGATGATAAAATATCGCGAAAAGTTATCATACCTGAAATAGAATCAGAAAGCAGTGAAATATCTATTAATACTGTTAGCAAACTTAGCATTAACAGAGAAGAACCTTCGCAGGATATCGATAGGCAACCAGGAGACAATAAAAATAATGAAAAATCGTTACCTGAAGATAGAGATAGTGATAAATCTAAAAGTATTAACGGGAATACAAGCCGTGTAGACGATGACAATATGAACTCAAATAAAGAGTTAGCTAAGAAGTCTAAAATCGAGAAATTCGACGACGAACTTGCAGAGTTCGAGGCGAAAGCTTTAAAGAAGTTTAAGAACTCGATCTTAGATAGCATATTCTAAATGTGAGACTTATTTAGATTAGGTAATAATATGTTTATTTGATTTGCTTCGGATTCGTCATATTTCTTGGCGTATTTCTTTACAACACTTGACTAAATTCATTTAGTCAAAAGCTGTAGAAAAAGGAATAAACTTCACGTACATAATAGAATGCTCTTCATGTAGCAACCACAGCAGCAAAGTTCCTTTTGGTTTTTAAAAGTTGATGAAATTTTTAAGGTTTATTTTCGTAGTAATGGAGGGTCCGTGGGTGACAAAGAATAAAATCGTGTTAAAAGCTAAACTGAGAGTTATTTGACGCACAAAAAAACCAAAGCAGTAACATCCTTTTTTAGTGAACATGTAGGAGAGTGACCAATTGGAAGCAAATCATTTATAAGAGCTTTACCGCGAAGTTGTGCTGTAGATAGAGCAATCGTTGTTAAGGGTAATTAAATAATTGTTTTATGTTAAAAATGGGTGTGCTTGGGCTATTTATCTCCTGTAACTAATTTCAGATCATGAAATACTTAAATATGCTTAAGATCGGTATATTTACCGCTGTGTTTATAAAATTCTTTACCTTATAAGTAACAACGAGAGTTAATTCTTTCCATCGTCATTCTTTCTTCCTTGCTTTTTATATTTCTATATTCTTATGTAGTGTTAGAGAAATGTGTTACAAGATTACTTACATTGTTATTAATTATAAAGTAGGTACAAGTTTTGGCAAGTTAATAACTGCGAGTGCAGGCGAACCTAGACGATTTATTCACGGCAAGCTATATATTGGAATGAAATGTTTTGTATTTGAGGTACCTCTAGAGGTAGGGGGTACCTTAAGAAGTTAAAATCAGATTTACCTTCGATAAGTCGATAAATTTTATTGTAATGGCGCATGTTAAAATGGGTTTTATAATATTATGTAATTGAAAAACGGGATGCTTGGACATTAATTTTATTTATTTTCTATAACATCAATATCACTTTCTAGATTTACATTTCTGTTACATTTGTATATAATATTGAAACTAAGTTTATTTTATACCAAACAGTTGGTTATAAATGTTTTACAGTTGGTATTAATATAAATGACTTGTTTTTTCCACTCCTTACTATTATCAAGGAACTTAAATCTCTCGATTCCTCTAAAGGTGCTGGACCAGATGGAATACATCCGTTATTTCTTAAAAATACAGCAGACTCTATAGCGGCCCCTTTATTTATAATATATAATAGATGTTTGCGTGAAGGTGTTTTTCCGCAAATTTGGAAGTTAGCTTATATCACCCCAGTTTATAAAAGTGGCTCTAAAAACCTGGTAGAAAATTATCGCCCTATATCTATTCTGTCCGCCTTGTCGAAACTCTTTGAGAGGTTAGT
Organism: Teleiodes luculella; assembly: GCA_948473455.1. Classification (NCBI taxonomy): domain Eukaryota; kingdom Metazoa; phylum Arthropoda; class Insecta; order Lepidoptera; family Gelechiidae; genus Teleiodes; species Teleiodes luculella. The sequence goes on from OX419595.1 coordinate 13,070,402, forward strand.
GCATAACTGTATATATCCACTTTTACACACTAAAATTTTACCACAACAACATGGGTTTGTCAAATCTCGATCAACAGTCACTAATTTAATGATTTTTACAAGTTACCTCTTTGACAAAATGGACAATCGTGTTCAGGTTGACGCAGTATACACGGATTTTAGGAAGGCTTTCGACAAGGTGGATCACGAAATTTTACTAAATAAAATTGCTTACAATGGCATTAGGGGTAATCTTCTTCGGTGGTTCATCTCTTACATTACACACAGAACGCAAAAAGTTGTCATCAACGGGTTTGAGTCCAAGCCTGTCACAGTATCGTCCGGTGTTCCGCAAGGATCAATCCTTGGACCGCTATTATTTGTGCTTTTTGTCAATGATATTGATAAATGCTTCCAGCATTGCAACTTTCTCTTATACGCAGACGATTTAAAAATATACTCGAGTATTCGATCCGTTGGTGACTGCCTTAATTTTCAAAGTGATCTAAACAGATTATCTAGTTATTGCTCTAAAAACAAACTTTATTTAAGTCTTCCTAAATGTAATAAGATCATTATCACAAAAAAAATTAATGTCATTAAACATCCCTATATACTCTGCGGTACTGTACTGTCTACTGTATCAATGATACGTGATCTGGGTGTATTCTTAGATGACCAGCTCCATTTTGATACACATATTGAGAAAATTGTTAACAGTGCATTCCGTGCTTTCGGTTTCGTTATTAGATGCTGTCATGACTTCAAACGTCCTTCTACGTTTATTCATCTCTTCAATGCCTTAGTGCGCCCACATTTGGAGTATGCGTCACAAATATGGAACCCATTATACAATAAATATATAGACATAATTGAGGCTGTTCAGAGGAAGTTTTATCGTGCTATGCACTACAAATGTCATCATAGAAAACTATCTTTTGGAAAACTCAAGGTTACTTATTCTTTTATGTCTCTTCAGTCTCGGCGAGTTCTGCATGACGTTTTATTTTTACATAAACTATGTAACAATGATCTCGACTGTATAGATCTTACGAGTTGTCTTGCTTACTGCGTCCCGTTACATTCTCAAAGAATGTGTAATCCTCACAAACTGTTCCTTACAACTTCTTGTAGAACTAATGCTGGGTTACGTTCTCCCACGCGCCGTATAATCACTACATATAATGATAAATTTAATCAAATTGATATAATATCAACACGTCGTAACATATTTAGGAGTTTGGTTTTGAAAGACTTAAAGGATTAATAAGCAAGTAATACATGTTCGTAACTTCATTATTTATCTTAATTTATTTTAGTATTTTTGAGCTTAATCTGCTTTTCTTTCTTAGACTTGTTATATCCAACCTGTGAATAGCGTGATTGGTTGTGAATTAGATTCATTTCTATGTGTAATAACACCTGTACTGTAACTTATTGTTCACTACTGTTTGCTGTTCCAAATAAAAAAAAAAAAAAAAAAAAAAAAAAAAAAAAATCAGGGCTTGTCGATGTTAAACTAAAATAAAATTTAAGGCCCTTAATTGAAATAAAATATTTATTACATTTTGTAATTCGAAATTCACTTATTATTAGTTAATAAAAGTCTAGAATTGATAAACAAATTGAACTATACAAAATGATCTAAATTAACGTGGACAGGAGTGCTGCTCGCTTATACAAGCGACTGTCAATGAACTTTCCCATGTTTAGTCCTTCAGAGCATAATCTACAAAACGCATTATGTACCTACTGTACCCCTACCATGAGTTGATAACCAAAGTAAACGCGCTCGATAGCGACAGCGTAAACACGATTTTGTATGGAATTAAAACTACGCCATCTATTGACAGTTATCTGAAGTAAAATTTCTCCATACTAAATACACGTTTACGTTGTCGATATCGAGCGCGTTAAGTTTCGTTAGCAACTCATGGTAGGGGTACAGTACACATTACGTAAAATGTACTACAGGGCCGCGTTCACAAGATTTTTGAAGATTAGGCCCCCGGAGTTTTTGGAGGGCTTGTTTACCTGGTAAAAAATTCAAACCAGAATTTCGTAGTGCAAAAAAAATCCAACCGCATGTGCAGGCTTCTATAAAAATATTTTTCATCTGAAATACGAGAGATAAGTGAATTTTGAATCGAAATTATTTTAAAAGGGCATCATGGTGCAAATCCAACACTAGTATGTAATTACGCAAAGACTAATATTAAGTACTTTTTAATGGAATGTGGATTTTTTATAATAAAGCTGTTGCGATAAAGTTATGTTTTACTTTTTACATCTTAATCTTTAAATACAATGCCACACCACAGAGTACAACATAAAATATAAATAGTGTAACTATGTTACATACAAACCGTCAGTTGCAGAAAGATCCTTTAAAATTTGTTCACCCTTATTATCTTGTCAACAAATAGAGTCAGCAATATTAGTTGTCAGATTTAAAGACCTTTCTGCAACTGACGGAGTCTATAAAATATAAATGGAATGAAATTGTCAACGCATTATATAACTGCAGTAATATATTGGCTGTATTTGAACATTGTTATCAATGAATACCACACATTAGCCTATTTTGCGTGATGCTTCGTCGCCACGCCACGCCAGCGAATCGAATGAGATATAGCAGAGCAAATGTCCATTAAATGTCGGTTTTAGTCGTAAAATAAAAAAAAGAGTCGTCTAATAGTTTTACAGTAATTAAACAAAATTAGTGGCGCGGCCAGGAAGTATTCTTTGTCGCCACGCCGCCACCCCGAAAAAATGAATAAAGGAATGAATTTGTATTATTTGAATATTTGTAATCAATTGTCGAACGATAGTCTGTTCTATATGTACAGAAAATACTCCAAATTAGGCGCAATTTTTATATATTTTTCATTGAAACAATTTGTATTGATTGTTAAGTGCCTGTCGTAAGTATTATAGCAAACCTAATATAAAGATACATCAGTAGGCACTATTTGTGTGAGTATTGCAATTCAAAATCACTAAATTCCCTTCTATATACACTGAATGCAATTTTTTGCTCTTCTAAGCTTAAAAAAATAAAAAAAAAAAAAACAAAAAAAAAACCAAAAAAAAAAAAAAAAAATTAAATTAAATTAAAAAAAAAATAAAAAAAAATAAAAAAATAAAAAAAAATAAAAATAAAAAAAATAAAAAAACAAACAAAAACAAAACAAACAAAAAAAAACAAAATACTAAATAAAAATAAAAATAAATAAAAAAATAAAAAAAATACTCTTAGTCTTGGTTTACTAATCACTTAGAACCACTGCACTGGTAAATGACGGAATACAAGACAACGAATGGAATCATTGTCAACACCGCACTGGTTCATTAGTAAAAACATAGACAAACAAATATCAAAAAATTATGTGGGTAGGAAAAAATAGCAATACTCACACAAATAGTGCCTACTGATTTTTCTTTATATTAGGTTTGCTATAATACTTACGACAGGCACCTAACAATCAATACAAATTGTTTCAATGAAAAATATATAAAAATTGCGCCTAATTTGGAGTATTTTCTGTACATATAGAACAGACTATCGTTCGACAATTGATTACAAATATTCAAATAATACAAATTCATTCCTTTATTGATTTTTTCGGGGTGGCGTGGCGACAAAGAATACTTCCTGGCCGCGCCACTAATTTTGTTTAATTACTGTAAAACTATTAGACGACTCTTTTTTTTATTTTACGACTAAAACCGACATTTAATGGACATTTGCTCTGCTATATCTCATTCGATTCGCTGGCGTGGCGTGGCGACGAAGCATCATGTCCTATTTTTACAAGATTTTAAAATCGCATGGTTGAGAGGTCAAAAACTCGCCTGACGTTACGGAGGTCCCGGGTTCGAATCCCGGTGGGGAACTTGCCAAACAAATATCACTTTGTAAGACTTTCCCTAGTTTGGTTAGGACATTGCAGGCTGAATCACCTGATTGTCCGAAAAGAAAGATGATTCCGTGCTTAGAAAGGCACGTAAAGCCGTTGGTCCCGGTTATCAGAAGCCTTAGGCGGCTCAATAATTCTGACACCAGGGTTTGTGAGGTAGGTTAACCTCTAAACTCACACGAAATAGTAAAAGTAAAATTACAAGATTTTTTTCTATGAATAAAAATGTTAGCCCGACTAAAGAAATAAGAAGCCTCGCCATATTGCGGAATTTCAATGGAACTAATTTTATAAGGGAAATTGTTGCCATAGTCGTAAAAATATACAATACAAATATACGCGCCCCCAGAGCAGGTTTCTTATTTCTTTGGTCAGACTGTACACACTTCTTTCTTACACAGCTTTATGATCGGCCATCTCCTATCCCTTTTTAGAGTTCCGTATTCAAAAAGAAAAAACTAAACCGTCAAGGGACCACTCGTCATGTTTTTTTAATGCGTTACGGTTAGAGCATTATTTACTTATCCGTGTCTCGAATAAGGATGCACACGATTACTAATTTATTTGCTCTTGTTGTATACTTTTTATAATACATTGTGGTCGTACAGTGACAGCCAAGGTGACAGCAAAACCAACTTTGTAAAACAAAGGCATTTTTGCCGCTTCGATTGTCTAATTTGTTTACGCATTGTTTGGAATGGGTGCGCTCTTGGCTGCAAATAAACTTGGTAATCGTACGCATCCTGAGACACGGCTTACATAAGCATGTCGTTATTTACTTAATTTAAAGTTGATTTATATTAACTTTAACATACACATTTAATATCTAGAGATTGGAACGAGTATCCACTACATTATAAAAACAATATTTTTATATTAACATTATATTTAAGTACTCATAAAACAGGCAATCAAAACATATTCAAGTATACGAGTATTTGCAATTGTAACATAATTCTCATTTTCATGGGTGTTCTTGATTTGACATAATAAAACATTAAATGTATATTGCCATAATAAAAATCTGCATACAAGACTAAATATGATTTAAAATATAATATTTTTATTAAAATACATATTTTCTATGGCTATTTTTGCTATATATTGTCACGTAAAACGAAATATTAAAAAAATTAAAAATTTCCTATATTTTGATTTTAACGAAATAATTCCGCCTTTTTCACTAAAATGGTTTCAAAATCTTGACTACAAAAAAGAACTGGCTACAATCAGCGCAGCTGCGACTTTAACCCTTTATGAGGCAAAACAAATTTACAAAATACATTCGTTTTCGACTTTATGTTTAGGGTATAAGGTTAAATTTAAGGTGGCAATATAGTGGCCACTGCCTCGTAAAGGTTTAACATACTAAATCATCAAAATGTGGTACGGAGTTTAGGACCCTATGCAGCGGGTGCGTGCGGCCGAAGTGAGGGTCAAATGGGAGCGCCAAGGGAGAGGCTAAGTCCAGCAATGGACGCAAGCAGCCTCCTAACGATGATGATGATGATGAGAAAGGTGTTGCTGTTTCATGTCCCGGAGGTAAAGAATGAAGTGTCTCAAAAATCACGACGAATTGAAGTTGACTACTATTGGGGCTTTTATTTAACAAACTTTGCTGCTGAGTAATAGAAATTTTAGGTGAAAATAAATGAGCTTGTGGATGCGTGCGGCCAAAGATCGGGCCACATGGCGCGCCTTGGGAGAGTCCTATGTTCAGCAGTGGACTGCCGCAGGTTGCTAATGATGATGAAAAAAAAAATTTAAAGCAAGCTTTTATTTAAATGCTCTCACAAGGTAATAATAAACTGTTTAATCAACTATTAATTTCATTACGTTATTTATATGTATAAGTAAGAGCTTGTCGCGAGAGTGTTACAAACTTTAATAAAAACGTTTATTTCTCTTAAAAAATTTTAACTACTCTGATGACGTAGTTTTTATGTGCAGGCATTTATAATTTCGGATGTGTATGAAAACTAGTTAGATTTAGTTTGTTTTGTTATTATTATTATTATGAATATAATTATTACGAGAATTAGTATTATTAGTAGTATTATTAGACTTCTGTCCCTTTTTCGCACGATAATTCGAAAAGTGAAACAGTTTGGCTTCCATTTAATCAAAAATTTCATCGTGAAATAGAGGTAAGCTTAGTGTAATAAAGCGATTTGTAAAAGTAACCCTTTTCACTAACTAAGCCATAGAATATATAATGATCTTCTGTAACAAATTAGATGTGATTAAATCGGAGGGTAGTTTGAAATTAATAAGGATAGTTTGGGACCTTTTGTTTAGAAACAAGGATGGAAACAAGAGATATTATAGAGCAATGAAAACAGATTAGAAAAGGATGGATCAATGTGAATAAGAAAACTTTATTAGCGGCGTTCACGTTTGTTGTTTGCGACGTTTTATGATTACAGCGTGGAGTTGGGTTGAGACATTTTTTTTATAGCTTTGGGCGAATGTCAAATTCGTACAAATGTTCTAACAAAACAAAAAAGGAAAAAGGGGAGCTTAAGAAAAAAGAAACGGAATAGATTTTGGAAAGGATAGGTGGGTATAACAATTTTTTTCGACTTTTGTAGTTTAAAGTAACAATTAGAATTTACGTATTTTTCAGATTTTCTGAAAAAATATATTTTTGGCTTTTTATGACAGGAAGGACGAGAATGTTGTTTGATAGTTTTGAAATTTTACCGCTTTTGAAATAGCTATGAGTAAAGTTACTATGTGAAAATGTACATAACTTTAATTAAACATTAGTAAATAAATTATTATGTTTCGTATCTATTTTGCATTGAATAAACTACTTTATAAATATATAATGGATCTTAATAAATTATGATAAATATAAACAATTCTGTTTCTATTATACGAGGTATTAGTGACGTCTAAGCAAAAACTGAAAGGCATGTTCAGTTAATAGATCAGAAATTTACCGAAGATGCTTTTCTCAGAAAAAAAATTGGGCTTCTTCATACTAACTGTCCGATTTAAATGCCAATGGGGAATATGCATGTTCTTATTTATTTAAACTAACATTCATAGAAGATGAGCACAATATAAAGCCCGACCAAAGAAATATGACACCTCGCCATATTGCGGAATTTCAATGGAACTAATTTTGTAAGGGAAATTGTTGCCATAGTCGTAAAAATATACACGCGGCGGCGCCCCCAGAGCAGATTTCTTATTTCTTTGGTCAGGCTTTAAAAAAATAAAAATCATTTAACGAGTTATATTGATTTAAAGTGGTAATTTAGAAAAAGAGATCTGATAAGTTAGATGACGTCACTTCACATGTCCGCCATATTATTTACATACAGAAAGTTGTTTTGTAGGTAAAATAACTTATTAATCAGTCGATTTTGTTACTGTTTTCACTGTTGTTATTATTATTTGGGATATTTTTGGAAAATTAGTTGACATCTTTCGGTTCTTTTTTAGTCATGCAAATACCATGTTATTTTATAAAATTTCATACAATATATTTGTTTAGAGTTGCCATCATTAAAAACCATTATCTAAGCATGTTTTTCAGTATTATCCACGGACAAGAAAACAAGGTCTAACAATAAGACCACGTCTAATGTCTATTACACGCATTCGACAAGGATGAACAGGCAAAATGACGTATAAATGACGCAGGCTTGTGTCAGTCACGTGGCCTAATTGTTAGACCTTGTTTTCTTGGACCATGGTATTATCTAAGCCGTCGCTTACAACTTATTAAGCAAAATATCTGAATTCCTTAGTCTAGCCTGCCGCCTCAACAAGTACCCTGTCTAGTACCCAGTGGATTAACAGATGGCGCTAGGGTTTGGCGTGGAGATACTCCGCTACAAATACTCTGAAGATCTTGTTGAGGTTTTCTATGGTGCTGAAGTCTAGAGCCGTCATGTCGTCGCCCGCCGTGTGCCAGACCGACGGGAATGGTGTCGGGATTATGTGCAGCACGTCCACGCCTAGAACAAACGAAAAAGTAAATAATAATACAAACAAACAAAAAATAATTTAGTTTCCAAAAATAATAACATACTGATATTGTGTTCCTAGCCCCAAAACTAGGAATTCCTGTGCTATGGGAAGCCAAAATAATAATGCCATCAACAACACAACTTGTAAACAACCAAGTCTCGCAATTCAGTTCTTCTACCGTAAAAAGTTGTGAGATCCATGTAATACCAAGTCGGATAATTTATTCAGTCCCTACTTAAGGTTAAGGGCCCTTCTGTCTTAAGTTATTACGTGATTAGCTAACCTAACAACATCAGTAATCATATTAATATTAGAAATCTTTTATGTTTTAAATAAATAGATTAAGTTAGCCATCGCATGAAAACACAATGTATCTCACAAGTAATACATAATAAAATTGTATTAAATCAGACTGTTTAGTGGATTAATACATAATAAAATTGTATTAAATCAGACTGTTAATTTGTTAATTTCTTTGACATTGTTTGTTACGTTTATTATTTATTTGTATTTGATGTTTTTATATTTGCATTATCGACTTGGGTATACCTGTAATGACTAATGATAATGTATTTTGAACCTTTTAATGAATTAATAAATTGAATTGAATTGGATACAGTTTTTTTACTGGCTTTATCGTGGTAGGAGACGGTTAGCCCTTCTAAGCTGCTGCTGCTATGTGAACCTCGAAACCCATACTATACGATAAGTAAGCAAGCTGCTTTTCCACCAGGAATGTTCTAAAAAGATGAGTGTGCACGAGAAAATAAATCTCGAATAGCATCACAGTCACAGCATTGCTGTGGTTGCTTGGTCCGGTGTGGTGGTTATTTCCGTTCATTTTCGTAACACATCTTTGGGGCCGTCCATTAATCACGTGAGGCTTGAAAGGGGGGGGAGGGGTTTGACAAAAATCACGAAATATCACAAGGGGGGAGGGGGGGTGTGGTAAGATATCACGTGTATTTATTTTTTCCAATCAAAAGCAACCTGCAACCTTTTGTCTAGGCATTTTTATCACAGTCCTTAATTTTAGAATAAAATGAGGTTATACTTTATAGTTTAAACTGCTACTACCTGTATTTAAAGATAATCTTCTAAAACTTTTAAGATTCTTTGCAGGTACTAAAAATACACGTGATGTTGAGTGGGGGGGTGGGGGGTAGTTTTAAACCTCACCACGTATCACCAAGGGGGAGGGGGGGTCAAAAAATGCAAAAAAAAAGATCACGTGATTAATGGACGGCCCCTTTGTCGGAAAAGTAGCATCACTTAGCAACTAAAGTTTACACGTGTTCCAATTTTCGTAAACAAGTTATTTCTCATCCGATCAACCTTGCACCTATTAAAGAGACAACCAGTGGGCGTACATTACCATATTCACCGTAAACTCATTAATATCTCGGGCAGGGCTGCTAAAATTATACCATACCTACACGCTTTGCATCTATGATTTATGCTAAAACTCATCGTCGTACTCAACGTCGCCCTGATTAGAACAACAGGTTCTAGTGACGTTAACGAATTTGGTAGTGCTCAGCCCACCTATTTTAATTTTGTCTCGTACGTCACCCAGAAGATTTGGGTCCTTTTTTACCTATGCTTGTGTTGAAAAAATACGCCGAATAAAGCTTCACCGGACTTGTGGGGGAGCGGATAGCTCTACCCCAAAGTAGTCATGTATCTACCAATGCGTCTAGAGGCGGCTCAAGGGAGCCTCGAACCTAAGCGTAGCGCGTTGATACGGAAAAACGTCGTGAAGGAGACGACGACGCCTGAGGGGCTCCGTCTATGATTTATTAGTTTTGATTTAGGCCGCGCCCCCGCTGGCGGGTACAGGCATTGTTGCCTGAAGAGTAATTGTTACTGAAGGAAAGATTTGGGTCGGTTCGATTCGTCACGTTTTAAAATATTCTGCCGTTATAACGCAAAAGGGTGTATGTTATATGAAAGATCAGAAAACGGTAGGGTCAAGTGGGGGACAGTGTAACAAAAAAGTCATTTTAATTTTTAGAAAAAAAAACCTTCATTATATCGTCTTCTTATAATCTACCATAAAATCAGCAGTCTTTAACCTTCATATTAGGCTTGGTATAATATCGAATATATACTTAGAAACTAATTATTTTTTAAGATTTCTAAGATCATAAATTTGTTATAGTGTGCCCCAGGGGTGGGGTACAGTTTAACAACCATAGGGGTACAGTATAACAAGATGAGGTACACTATAATAGTAGACTAAACATATATCGTACGAAATAAAATAATGAAATATAGAAACCCTTTAACCTCAATTACGTTCTACAACATATTTTTGGTAATCAAAATCAAACATAAACAAAATCATAATTATAAGAAATATAAATATATTAAAAAAATATAATTATCACAATTATTTTTCGATTCCGCAATTTCCGCACCATTTCCGATGTAGCACACCTAAAAAAATAAAGTACTAATCAAAAATGCACACTATAACATGTTACACTGTACCCCGTTACACTGTACCCCACAACCTTTTGTTTCCAATAAAAATTCGTAAAAAATTATAAAGTTAGAAATTGCAACAAACTTTGTTTACTATTTAAAGACCAACTAATTGAAAGTTAAGAAGAACATATATTTACTCACCAGAATTTATTACTTTTCCGATAAGAACAAAACTTCACTGTGTTATTTTTATACAATTTTTTTACGAAAAACATAAATTTGCGCATTCTTCCGTTAATCCAGCGATTTGACGTCCGATGACAGCTATTTAAGATGGCAGCGCATGAGACTGACAAAACACGTAAAGAGACACCATTTATAAATTAGAAAAGAACAGAGTTAATCTTGATGTTATACTGTGCCCCCTGTTACACTGTCCCCCACTTGACCCTACCAGAGATCTAAGCTATCACTTTTAAAAATTTGGCCGATATTAAAGTTCCCTTTGGTTTGGCACATTTACGTATGTTTTCTTAGTATAATCGTGTTCACAACTAATTTTGAGAAAATATATCAGATTCGCTGTTTTTTATGGCGGCAGTATTTAACTATTGAAAACTGTAAGCTTAGCTCAAATAAAATATTACCTTGCTCTCGGTAGCTGCAAGATCCTGACCAGTTATATGTTATACTTTGACGTCTAAGGTCTATGTGAAATGACAAGGGTTGATTTTTACCGTGGGTGGGGATAAAGTCACGAAGTTCTGAGGCGAAAAAGTTACACTTCATCTTGGTGTAATACTGCGCCAGGTAGGCATTCTGCTAGTGTCTATACATAATCTATATTGATAGATATTATTAAGTACTTAGGTGTTCCTAAATCACACGACGTTGGAACGTTTTATGTTATCAAAATCATTTTTTTCTGACTATCCTGGTTGCACGCAAAACTTCTCAGGTAGTCAATTTGTTTGAAAAGTAAAAATCAGACAGCTGATATACAACATGCAGACAAAAGGCAAAAAGTTGCTCGTCACGCGAATGTTTGCCCAGCCCCTCTAACATGCCCGGTCCACGCGTGATAGACTTAATTTTGTCGTGCGTATTCTCTTATCCTATTGGAGGATATTTCAATATGGCGGCATTCTCGCGCGACAAACTTTTGTCATAGCACTGCATGTTAGGGATTCGAACCCGCGACCCTATGCTTTGAAGGCAGACGTGCTACCAATTAGTCTAAGGGGCCGTCAAATCTCTGATCAATTAAGAAAAGACCTTGTTTTGTTAGACTGTGTACTTAATATGAATTTAATTATATTTGGCATTTATAATAATTTGTGTCGATAAGTAAATCAGCCTTGACTTGCATAGTTACCCGACTACAATAACAAAACACTCATGTCAATGCATGTGCCTTATAATCGCAATTCGTCACGTACTTGTAAAAATCTACTGAATACTGATTTGTCTGCGTTTATTGACAAAACTTTATAAGCAGAACTATATATTGTTAAGACTTGTTCATTCATTTAAGACAAAAGCCAACCCTAGTTTGAGCAATATTTTTACACTTCGTGACCTATCTATAATTATAAAGAGGAAAGATTTGTATAGTTGTGTGTGTGTGTGTGTGTGTGTATGTTTGTAATGAATAAACTCAAAAACTACTACTGTGCTGATTTCAAAATTCTTTCACCATTAGAAAGCTACATTCACCCTGAGTAACATAGGCCTTTTACCGCAGGAAAATGCCTCATTCCGACGGAAAAAACTGTTAACCGCGAGCGGAGCTCCGTCGGAAAGCTAGTTGTTTGTAATAATTTAAAATGCGCTCTCTCGCAATATTGCTGTGCCCTTTCAGGGCGTCACTCGAGTCTGTACCTAATTGTAAGATCTGTCTATTGTATTGTTAACTTGCAATAAACTAGTATGAATTTAAAAAATTAAAAAAAAAACTGCTGAACCAATATAAAAAATTCTTTCACTGCTGGAAAGGTACACTATCCCTGCTAGTGGTAAATAAACGACTAAAGGGTATCATTCATTTTGGACCAAAAAAGTAAAAGTGCCGGCCAGCAGAAAAAAGTATAACTTTCGGGTAGAATACACAATTCCTGTATTCTTTTACTATGACACTAATCCTGTGCACCCCATAGTTGTATTGTTAGAAGCTATTAATTAAATAATAAAAATGTTACTAAAAGTATTAATAAAAGTATTATTTTGACGCATGTCACAGCGCATGTAGTCATATTGTATTGAATATATTATTTTTCTTTATTTTATGTAGTTTAACTTTTTTTTTTATTATAATAGGGGCCCAAGTATGAAATAAACAAATTGTTCTTTATCTTATTTATACCATCAAATATTTCCTTATTGACGCATCAAAATGGATCCCAATTTAAACCAATTAAGTATGTATTTGTTTAATATAATTAAAAAATACATTATGAAAGTATTATTATGATGCATAATAATGATCATTCATCAACTTTTTTTGGTTATTATTAACAAAAAAAAGTAAAAAAAATACATAAAGAAAATGTGAAAAATAAGTAAAGAAATATAGAAACTACGACGTGTTCTATCCGAAAAATACACATTTTTTCCTTGGCCGGCATTTTTACTTTTTTGGTCCAACATTGTATGAAACGTGAATGATGTCCTTTGAGTGGGAGAGTCCTATTTCTAAAAAAAAGGACTGTGTAGTAGTGTTAGTAGTATTCATAGCGTAACTTTGTTTGTTTGTTTCCATGACGAAAAAGCAATTAGCTAAATCTATTAACTCAGCTTATGACATAAGCCCTACATAAATAGCCATAGCCGCTATTGGTTGATAAGGAAGATAATAACGTGGCCTTGTATATCTCCAATTCGAGATTTGTACTGATTGTTAGCTGAGCGAAATCAATCAGTTAAGAATGTTATATGTTGGAAAACCTACTTTGTGCCACGCCTTATGTTACATCTTTAGATATGAGATATTGAACGAGTCTTTGTAAAATATATGCTGCTTTTGATAAGCAGGATAGAAAATGAAAAAAAAAATTTGTTCCCAATTTTTGGAGAAACCTCAAAAAGATTTGTTCTTGACAAATAGACGAAAGTCGGGAGGATTCGAAACTAAAAGTAGGTTAAGCAAACCCCACATAGCTATAGGTCAGTCTGAACACGCAGGTACATTTTCAGCATTTCTTCTATGTTTCAAAACCATCCCTAGGTATATACAACTAAAATAAAACGATCATGCAGTTCTATTTAGTCTTAACAAGAATACCGAATATCAATTTAAAGCCTGAACAAAGAAATAATAATCCTCGCCATATTGCGGAATTACAATGGAACTAATTGCCATAAACAATAAAATATACATGTGGCGGGCGCCCCCAGAGCTCCGGCGCAATCCGAGCTCCAGAATGTACCTACGCCGAGCGGTCCCGATTTCGCGGCCAGTTAGTTAGTAGGAAAAACGCGCGCGCTTGTGAAGACGCTATTATTTTAGTCTGTGGTAATACGGACTCTCGCGGCGCGGTCATAAGGTGCATTTTTAATAATAATAATAATAATAATAATTTTATTTTTCATAAGAGTTACAGTTACAGACATATATAGGAACATAAACACAGCTTGACAAGTAATTAACATAAAATTAAATGCCTATAATTATTTTGTTTTACTACGTGCGCCGTTTCACCGACGGCCGTTGGGGCAAAAAGGTTCTCGAATGGCGACCGCGCGCCGGAAGACGTAGTGTGGGCAGGCCCCCCACGAGGTGGACCGACGATCTGGTGAGGGTCGCGGGAAGCCGCGGGATGCGGGCAGCGCAGGACCGATCATTGTGGAGATCCTTGGGGGAGGCCTTTGTCCAGCAGTGGACGTCTTTCGGCTGAGATGATGATGATGATGATGATGACGAGCGCAACGACAAACGGTAGGCTATTATAGCCAGGGTCACGTTCGACGCGTTCAATGTAATTTGAACGTTAGTGGCGTGGTAGCTAGAATTAAATTCGCACGTTTGCTATCAGAGAGTGCGCCTTCTGTCCCTAGTACTATTATTATTCTGTGCCCAGAGGAGATTTAATTTCTTTGGTCTTGCTTTACCTTTACATAATATGTCAAACGGAAAACACTCACTTCTCCTCAAGAAGGGTATATGGTCATCCTCGATGAAAGCGCCTGAGCTGCGCAGTCGGAAGTAGGTCTGCTCAGCTTTCCCCTTGGAGTAGGACTGTAGTTGGTTCAGCTCCGCCAACTTTTGCTCGGCAGCCGCCAGCCTGACGTACCACTTCTCCGTGGCTTGGAAGTAACTGTAGAAGACGGGGTCTGAAGCTCCCAGGAGGTCTAGGAGTACCAGGACATCCTAAAAGAAAAAAACTCTTGGTTATTTAAAAAATAATAATTCTGGCGTGGCCGTGGGTAGTGGTCACGTGTGGATTTAAGTTACTATGTAATTCTAAGAAATATTGTAAAGCTGGATTTCGTAAAATTAAGTTCCACTTTGTAATAAAGTTAGGCCGCATTCAGACGGGACACATCATCATCGACGATACGTCATGTCATGACGTTTACATCGGAATCGTGTTTGTTTACAATCCGTCAAAATTATTTTTAATTATTTTTTAATCATTTCTAACGAATTGCAATCGATACGTGATTTAAGACATATCCGTCATTTTTCACGATTCGTGAAGCATGTGAACATGGGTATCTAAAAAGCATTGCTCCCGTCAAAAAAAACTATTCATCAAAAAACTATTCGTCTTCGTGTGAACCAGCACTAAAGGGCCCACAGAATACCAGCGTCGCGTTTTTTTTTTCACTTTATTGCGACGTCATGACGCATCGTTCGGCACTTTCTTTGCTTTCATAGTGCATAATTTTTGTATTTTATTAATTTTATTGTGGTGGCGTCATTAATAATAAATGTTTCTTTTTTTCCCTTTTTTTTCTTTCTTTTACTTAGTCAAAGTTTCATTGTTACTACGATGTGCTATGCTATGGTAGAGTATATTTTAAAGAGTATCTTTACTCCGAATACCTTGTCAAGTTACTTTCTAAATATGGAAATAGGTCGAATTTTAATGCGGTCCCGAGAAGGCATAAAATAGAGGGTCGGGCCGGACTCGCTCGGGAATTATTGCGAAAGCGGACACCAAACGCTACTTAGGCAATTTTGGACGAAACAAGTACTAGATAAAATAATAATACATTTGTTTTACTTCCCGTCGCTCAACCAGATGATAAGAAAAAACTATTTCCCTTAGGTACTTTGTTATTTGTTAAACAGGTTTGAGAAAACTTAATTAGAGAATGTCTAAATCTAAATTTAGAGAAATAATAAACAGACAGGTATATATATATAGCTCGTCTTTCGTATAAATTAAGAAAACTCGTTACCATAATATTGAGATCACCGATACCCGATATAAGTGACCTATTTACGTACGCATGGCCTTTCTTGAATACAATTAAGAGCCGCCTACAATCTTCGGCGCCAACCTGAAGATACCAATTTAAACCAACCATTTTCTTACAGGCATACAAAGTACTATTTTGTTATATTCTTTAAGAATAAGAATAAATTAAAACAATATATAATTTTATGGCAACCATCGATAAGGTCAATAATAAAGATTTAATTTCTGTCATTATTGCTCTCTTTTATCAAGTTTTTTTTGACGTCAGACCAGAAGTTAATAACATTTATTAAAACCAAGGCAATTATCTCAAGTTAATTAAAATCTTAATATTTTATATGATTCCTCAATTTCCTCATTTTAAATACAAAATATTCTGAACCAATATTAGTAAATAACCCCACAAATGAAATGATGTTTTTTGCTACGAAGCGCTACACTTTCCCGTAGCAAGATTCTCATTGTTGCTACGAAACGCTACGAAGTAAGTTTTTTGTTACATGTGTGTCGCTACGCGAAGTGCTCTGTAGGCCAACTATGTAAGTAGCGACAGGCTCGAGAAGCTGTCAATCGTGACATAGTGACATTAGAGCCATAGCAATTCTGTCAATATGTCGCGTTTGACAGCTTCTCAGCCCTATTGATGTGAGTGAGAGAGAATAATAAATCCGTACGCTGCTGGCTAGGACGCCGGACCGGACGTAAACACAAAAAACAAAATACAATTTCACACTAAACAAAATACAATTTGTACCTTTGGGAAGAAAACTGGAAACCAATATTGCAACGAAAGAAACCAATATGGCCACGAATCAATCTTTAAAATTGCATCCAAAACAAACTCAATCTTGTAACAGGCTCCCGAGTGGTTACAATTGAAATAACATCAAACAAATAATAATGCAAGTATATCGGGGCTCTCTCGTTGAATTGTATTTAAAAAAAAAATTTTAACTTTGTAGGCTTTTTGAAAATAGTACTCTACATTGCTTGTGTAGATAAAACACTTAAATATGGTGTAACTTTGATCATAAAAAATAAAATAAGATAAAAAAAATCACTCGATAACAAAATTAATCTTCCGAACCAAATTCTACGAAAAGCCCATTTTATTGTAATCCATTATGTTGCGTTAAAATCTCATATTAATTTAGAATCGAAAATCTTCACAAATGTTATTCAAAGCCATCGTCAAATCAACCGCATTTAAAAAAATAAAATAATTAAAAGCGTTCGTTATCTAAGTAATTATTTATATACTTCAGCGACGTAGATCTGATACCTACTTTATTATGTGCATTAAAAGCAACATAATATTCTTTGTCTAGATTATAAAGATGAAAAGCGTCGCTTTGAAAGGATAATCCCTTTGTAAAGAAGAGACGTCAGTCCTTTGTGCAAGCAAAGCCTTTGCATCTCTCATTCCTTTTGATTACTCAGTGTGTACTACTATTAAATCCACAAAACACGTACACAAAAGCTTCACTAGGATTAGGTTAAAAGATGACACAGACATAGATAACTATTTATAAGACACACACAATACATGTAATTCGTCACAAAGTCCAAATTGCGTTATATAAACTCTGCTCTAGATGAGATAACAGTAAAAGCCAACTAAATTTAATTTTTTATTTCAATGACATATATTTTCTAGCCAAGTTCAAAGCTTAAGCTTGGCGCTGTGTATTAGTTTTAGCAAAATTTTTTTTATAAATGTGTTTGCGTTTGGCCTTTTATGAAAAGTACGGCGAAATCGAAAATGTAACACATTCACCCAGAAGATAATTATTCCCTTTTGCTTCGAATACACTTGTTCTTGTACTTAGGAAGCAAATCGACTAGTTTATACGACATTCAGGAGTACCATTGTATTTTCATCAAAAAGGTGTGTTAAGCCGCGGTTTTAACGAAAAATATATTAAAGCTCGTTGTCTGGTTTATACAATACTCAAGGGAACCAATCCTATTTTCATCCACATTAGCTTCAAGATTTTGCCAACCCTAAACCCACGCTTACTACGCAGGGGTGTCACTCATCTTGTAGCGCGCTATTGCGAGTCACATTACAGTCGTGAACTGCGGCCGTGGGCGGACGAGGGTCGACTGTTTTACCAACTAGTACGCGTGGGCGGTACAACGGACGTCACGGGTTGGGCGGGGGTCGTGTGCTCTGTGGTTAAAAAACTACTACTTCCGTACATAATATTACCCGGGATACTTTATTTTTCTTCTTTGACTGGTTGCTTCTTCTAATTGTATATTTCGTTTGCACTCTTTGTTATATTAATTTTGAAATGAGTTTACAAACTTTTCGACCGAATGTGTTCTGAGGATGATTCAAGAAAAATTTTTTTTCTTTCTGCAGAATTTTGAACCGTGGGTACAACAATATAAATCGTTTTTTTTTTATGGATACTCGTACAACAATCGACTCCATATTAGGCACAACAATTAACCTAATAGTGTTCATAGCTGAACAAGGCTTATGTTTGATGAAAAGTTTAGGCTCCAGCCTCTACAATTATAATAAACACATAAAACTAGATACAAAGTGTATACCAAGATCCTTAGAGAATAAATATACATAGAGCACGCGCAATGACGCGCATCGCTCCGCTGTATTATGTGAAGCGTAAGCAAATTTTGGCAGATTTTGTATGGGCGGTGAAATCAATAACATTTTTCTTTTTTGATTTGTTCCTCGAGTCATGTTTGCAACTTATCACTGCACATTTCAAAATGTTCTCCTATTAAATTTCTTATTTTCACCGGGGAAAATAATCAGCTCCGATAACCATTTGATACTAAACTATTCTGACTGTTCATATCCGTGCTTACGGTCGTTACGGTTCATATTTGATTAGGCGTACTCTATCCCTCCCAGATTTTTTCTATTTATACTCTAAGCCAAGATCTTTATCTAGCTACACAAATCATTATCAGACAGTTGCCATCGACATCCATATTGGTTTGCTATTTTCGCTACAGAAAAAAAACACATTTTAGTACGAAGAGACGATAAACAAGGCCGGTGCAGCCCATCATGTAATTATAGTCGTTATCTACATAAAGATAGCGTGTTAATTGGTGTGACACGTCCGCAACCGCACGCACGGAGTAATCACACAATAAATATGGTTTCGGGTCGACAACATTAATCTCATCTCGGGTCGTATAAAGCCTGACCAGAAATTAAAGAAACCTGCTTCAGGGACGCCACATATTGCAACCATACTGTCGGCGGCCCCGTAGCCTAGTTAGTAGTACGTATTCTAAGCACAGGGTCGCGGGTTGGAATCCCGCCCAGGGCAAACATTCGTGTGATGATTCATTTATTATGGGAATCGAAATGGTTGAGAGTAGAATGAATAGAATTTTGAATATATATATATTATTTAAAACGCGTTAAACATTTTTCCCGTGGGAATGAGTTTTTTTTTTCAATTTCTCTTTGTAAAAACCATCCTTGGACTTCAATGAACATTAAAAAAAAGAATTGTTTAAATTGATCCAGGCGTTGCTTAGTTATGCGCTTACCAACACATTTTGCGATTCATTTTTACACGCTTTATATTAGCTTCACTTGTAAGTAATTATGTAGGTATGTAAGAAAATCTTGGAATCTTAATTTGACCCACTTCCCGGTCTTCGATTAGGATGAAATTTTGTACACGCTCTGAGTTCTGATGACAATACATGAATAGCTAAGAAACGTCATTACAAATCCAATATGGCGGCCTCCCCATTATTGTATCTAAAAAAATCTTGGAATCTTAATTTGACCCACTTCCCGGTCTTCGATTAGGATGAAATTTTGCACACGCGACACGCTCTGAGTTATGATGAAAATACATGACTAGCTAAGAAACGTCATTACAAATCCAATATGGCGGCCTCCCCATTATTGTATCTAAAAAAATCTTGGAAACTTAATTTGACCCACTTCCCGGTCTTCGATTAGGATGAAATTTTGCACACGCTCTGAGTTATGATGACAATACATGACAAGCTAAGAAACGTCATTACAAATCCAATATGGCGGCCTTCCCCTTATTGTATCTAAAAAAATCTTGGAATCTTAATTTGATCCACTTCCCGGTCTTCGATTAGGATGAAATTTTGCACACGCTCTGAGTTCTGATGACAATACATGACTAGCTAAGAAACGTCATTACAAATCTAATATGACGGCCTCCCTAAGATGGCGAACTAGCTGTTTGAAATCCACCCCCATGATATGGGTATCAAATGAAAGGGTTTGCTGTCAGGAATACGAAAAAAAAAGTCACGTGACCTAAATCCAATATGGCGGACGTCTAAGGTGGCGGACAGGAAGCGTGTTTTTTAGTTTTTTAAACTATGTATTATTATATTATAGAAGATAAGCAGCGCAGCTGTCAATTAAGTGAGATGTTTTCGCATGCCTGCTAAACTCACGGAGGTAGAATTTTTTTTCTATGGCTAAACTAGTAATTCTACGCGTAAAATTGATGTTTGACGTCTCTAAATTTAAATTGACAATCACCTGTCCCTTTTCGTTCTTAAGAACGTGATAGGGACATATGGTTTTTAAATTTAACTAAGTTAGAGCGTAATATGTGTCAAACTTAAGTGGGACTGGGCCGGACACGTCTGCCGCATGCCTCAAGACCTATGGGCAAAAGAAACCACGGTTTGGAACCCACCAACCAATAGGCGTAGACGTGGACGGCCGCGTAGGAGATGGCGGGACGAGCTTGATAGCTACTTAAAAGACTGGTCAGAAGTAGCTCAGGATAGGGAGCAGTGGAAGAAAAAGAGGGAGGCCTTTGCCCAGCAGTGGGACAGTTTAGGCTAGATAAGATAAGATAAGAGCGTAATATGAAGAATCGCGCCCATTGATGGCAGGATTTAGTGGTACTATAAGACCTTTATGAATAACCTATTCCCAAAATCTTACAGACTTTCCCCAGTTTGGTTAGGATATTGCAGGCTGAATCACCTGAGTGCCATAACATAATCATAACCATTGGATCTTCTTTCAATAAACTAAATGGACTAAAGGAAGTTGCTGTTTTAACAGAACTGTCCAAACATAGATATGTGTACCTGAAGCAACTCTAACAAGCAATATTATTTATAAACTACTAGCTTGCCATCTCACATCCGAGCCTCACTTGTCATTATCACGGCTAGCCTTGCAAAAACGTAATTAACAGAAAGTAGTACTTTATGAAAAGCAGCGCAGCGCAGGACCGATCATTGTGGAGATCCTTGGGGGAGGCCTTTGTCCAGCAGTGGACGTCTTTCGGCTGAGATGATGATGATGATGAGTACTTTATGATGAGGATGCTTTTCAAGTAACTATAGAAATAATCAAAAGCACTTCAAAATTACTTTCAAAGCACTATAATATAATGGTTCAGCAATGGCCAACGGCCTTAACACAGGCATTTTACATGCTTAGCTTGGTCGTTGGTTTGCTATTACATAATATACGTAGTACATACCTAGCTCTATTTTTAGATAATAAGCGTATATGTTGTATATTTTTGATGTATGTTATTTTTAAATCAATAAATTATTATTATTAATAATAAAATAAATTAGCCTGTCATACTCCATACTAATATTATAAAGAGGAAAGTAGGAAAGATTTGCATTTTTGTGTGTATGTTTGTAATGAATAAACTCAAAACTACAGTGCCGATTCAAAATCGCTTTCACCATTAGAAAGCTACATTCACCCTGAGGAACATAGGCTACCTTTTACCGTGGGAAAATGTCTCATTCCCACGGGAAAAACTGTGAACACGAGCGGAGCCGCGGCGGAAATCTAGTTATGAATAAACCAGGTTTCCACCCCGCGGCCCCGCCCGCGCTAAGAGATTTTCCCCTGGAAATGAGGTTTTTTTCCGCAGTAAAAGGTAGCCTATGAGTTATTTTATTGTATAGGCCTTATTATGATTAGTGATTTAGTGTTTGCTTAGACATAGTATAAAATATGCATGTTAGTCTGTAAGGTATTTATGATATGGGCCTCTGTTTATATAATTAACATCTTTATGTAAATATTGCCTGAAGTAAATGGATTTATTTATTTATTATTGCAAAGTTTACTTGGCGGGGGCACTGCCGTGCCCCCCGATTTAAATTTAGTAGTTAAAGCCCGACCAAAGAAATAAGAAACCTCGCCATATTGCGGAATTTCAATGAAACTAATTTTATAAGGAAAATTGTTGCCATAGTCGTAAAAATATACACGTGGCGCCCCCAGAGCAGGTTTCTTATTTCTTTGGTCAGGCTTTATGTAGTATTTTCGTGAAGGAGTAACCAACATCTATCCTTCCGTACATCCCTCATCACAAACTTTCGCGTTCATAATATTAGTAGAAAGCAGGATTACTTTTCAGATTGATTTCATAACTATAATCAATTTATAAAACGCGCTTATTCGGTATTTCCCGGCCAAATTATCTTTGATAAGCGCGTGAAATTACGCGAACACGAGGCGGAAGATCACATGTAAGCATTTTGATAAATACCTGCGGTGATGTTTTATACTTTTTAAGATTTTCTTTGGTGTTTGCATAACTATTATGACTTAAAACACGGTAAAGATCCCGTGTTAATATCGTGATATTCACGTAAACTTTTTGTAATAAGCCGTGGTCTGGTGTTTTCTGAGTCAGAGAAAATAGGGATGTCCCCGGAGTAAAGAAATATTTTAGTCTGTATTAAATATACATTCTTGCATCTATACATCTCATACATAATACTTATTTTATACGTATTGTGATCTAAGACAATAGATAGACGAAGTAATACGAACAATACAAAAAAACCCTCAAAAATGGTGGAGGAAAGGAAACAGGGTGCGCTTTATCTTTGTTTGTATATTTTTGTTTCCTAAACGAAAAAAAAATGCAGTCAAGAGCAATGTTGGCCAGTCTATTAGCCGGCTTACTACAGACATGCGTGAAGCTCGAAAATGTGTCAAAACTAAAACAAAACTACCATGACTCTTATGTTGGCCTAGGTTCGAGGCTCTCTTGAGCCGGGTTCGTCCCCGAGCTTACCGTTCCCCGAGCTTACCGTCCCGGAGATTACCGATTTGTAATTATTATAAAAAGTCGATTAAAATGACAATCTTGCTTTAAAGTACTATTAGCAGCAAAAGTGCCAAGTCGAATTTTATACTTTATTTATAGGAATAAATAATAAGTTCTGGATCGCGGTTAAATAATCACGTTTATTAATCTGCTGGTGTATTATCACAGGTTTTAATCATCACAATAATTTGTTTTTTTATTAATAATGATGGCAATTATTATCTTAAAAATATGGTTTTGCTATATTTAATTTAATAGTTACACATACATTTTTAGTCCTATAACTTTCATCATTAAGTTCACATAATTCTGCCTGCAGTAACCAAAAAAACACATTTCATACCTACTTTAAAACACTTTTGATCTATATTGTACAAGTTGGAAATAGTAGAAAAAAAAAAAACAAAAAAAGTAATCAATTTTATCAAAATCGGTAAGCTCCGGGACGGTAAGCTCGGGGAACGGTAAGCTCGGGGATGAACCCCTTGAGCCGCCCCTAGACGCATTGGTACATGACTAAATACTTTGGGGTAGAGCCATCCGCTCCCCGCAAGTCCGGTGAAGCTTGATTCGTCGCACTTGTGAGCATAGGCCAATTAAAAAAAAACTTATGTCACTGTGTCGCGCTCTCCACCTTCTCGAGTTTTTCGCGCGATAGTTAGCGAGTTTTACTGTTGAGAGTCGTGGGAAGCCGCTGGATGCAGGCGCGCAGAGCCATTCTTTGTCTGCAGAGCCAATCTTTGGAGCAGACCTTTGTCCAGCAGTGGACGTCTTTTAAAGGAGCGTTGGTGGCCAAGTGGCTTAGACTGTAACTTTCATTCGGAAGTTCGCGAATTAAAGCCACAGCACGTACCAATATGTTTTAAATAGCAAGTCCGGTGAAGCTTGATTGGTCGTACCTTTTCGACACAAGCATAGGTCAACTAAAAAAAAAAAATTTTAATTTTCGAATTTATAAGTCCGTTTAATCTTAGGGTGAAAAAAGACATAGTGAGGAAACCCCTGCGAAGTAATTCAAAGGAAGTTGACCAACTCGCACTGGGCCAGTGTGGTCGACGGGTGAGGCGAGAGTAATTTTTTGAGTTGCTTGCTTGCTTATCGTGTGGGTTTCGAGGTTAACCTACCTCACAAACCCTGGTGTCGGAATTATAGAACCGCCTTAGGCTTCCAACATAGCTCCTATAACAACAACTATAACTATAACATCAACAACTACATCCGTATATATACAGGGTGGAATTTTCAGAGCGCTCCTCCAGGGGAAGTACCCTAAATAATGAAGTTAGCAAATTTTACTCAAAGGAAACATTCAATTATTTTTAAAATAAAGGAAAACTGCATTCAAAGATTTTTGAAAATATGCCTACAACATCCGGGAATCGAACCGGCTAAAATCAGAAAAAATAACTGCCTGCATTTTTATAGCATCAATCGTGAGGACCAAATTTGTCTAACAAACATACTAAATTAAATGAAAGGATAAAAAGAAAAAAAGAAAAACCATATTTTGATTATTGTGCAGCTGAATAGTATGAAAATAATTTGTTAAAATAAACAAAATGTGAAAACAGTAACAAAAGACAATCGTCCTAATCCCCTTTTCCATTTTTAAATCACCCACGGCTCACAAAAAAAAAACATTCTGCATTGCAATTTTGCGGCCAATATTATTGCAAATTAGATAGGATTAGTTCTTCATAATCACAATTAAATACGTAACAGCGTCTTTTCTTGCATTTCCTTTAATTTGACTAAGTATGTTTGTTAGACAAATTTGGTCCTTACGATTGACCCTATCGATTGATG
The DNA here is from genome assembly GCA_948473455.1 of Teleiodes luculella. Classification (NCBI taxonomy): domain Eukaryota; kingdom Metazoa; phylum Arthropoda; class Insecta; order Lepidoptera; family Gelechiidae; genus Teleiodes; species Teleiodes luculella. Next base: position 13,095,038 of record OX419595.1, read on the forward strand.
CTATAAAAATGCAGGCAGTTATTTTTTCTGATTTTAGCCGGTTCGATTCCCGGATGTTGTAGGCATATTTTCAAAAATCTTTGAATGCAGTTTTCCATTATTTTAAAAATAATCGAATGTTTCCTTTGAGTAAAATTTGCTAACTTCATTATTTATGGTACTTTATTATTATTCCTAACCTCGAACATTACTCATACTACTGTTCTTCAAACCCGTATAACCAAAATGATGGCGTGATCGCTTATATAAGTAACAAGCTTGCTGATGCTAAAGTAGAAGAACCAACCCTAGATGATGCTAGCTGCTTGCTTGTAAAGATTGGTTCACATACGGCTATAATCGCGATTTATAGGCCCTGGGCTTTTCTAAACGCTGATAATTTCATTCAATCGCTTAATATATTATTAACTCAGCTTAAATCTTTCAATAATATCGTTCTTATAGGCGACATCAACATTGATATTCTACCCCAAAATTCCAACCCTCATGCCGAAACTTATCTTAATTGTACTGCCTCCCACGGCCTCCTACCAGCTCACACGCTTCCTACCCACAATCTTACGTGTCTTGACCACATATTACTAAAAACAAAGCAATCCGCACAAACTATTGTTACAAAAACCTCTGTTACAGACCACGAAGCTACTATTCTCTCACTTAAGACTATCAAACACTACAATCCAAATAAGTTGCGAACTAAGATTGATAACGACGCCATTGCCCAGGCCCTGGCTAAACATGATTTTTCCCCAATACTCCAAACAAATGATCCTGATGCCGCGGCGGAGTACTTAATTACTACGCTCAAGAACTTGTTGTCTCTTCATTCTAGGATATATTTGGTTCCACGTAATTTTAGACCTATTAAGCCCTGGATGACACCTGGCTTAATAAGATGTATTAGGAATAGGGACGGCATGCACAAAAGCTTAAAACTGAATCCAAACAATGCAGTACTTAAAACTACATTTAAGCGATACAGAAACTTCTGTAATCTATTAATTAAAAAGATAAGAAGAGAACATGACAGGGTTAAACTAAAAAATGCAGGAAATAACACCAAACACTTGTGGAATTCTATTATGGAAGTTACAAATCTTAAAAAGACCAAACACATGACAAACCAACTACTAAAGACTAAAGAGACACCAATAGAATCTGCCAATCACGTGAATTCGGTCTTCATAAACATGGGAAAAACGTTAGCCGAAGCAATCCACAGTAAATCTAAAGACTCCTATAGCCCTCTACCCATAAATACACCCAACTCGTTCTTCATGATGGAAACCGATGTGAGTGAAGTCGAAAGAATAATTATGTCACTCAGAAGTGAGAGCGCAACAGGATGGGATGCAATATCCACCACCTTCTTAAAAATGCATAAAGAAGCGATTATTCCCCCACTTACACATATATGCAACTTAAGTATTACTATGGGGATCTTCCCAAAGGCATTTAAGAAAGCTTTAGTGCATCCTATTTATAAAGCAGGCGATAGGGATCTTCCGACTAACTACCGTCCCATCTCAGTGCTTTCAGCTATTTCAAAGGTTCTAGAGCGAATAATTAACTCCCGTCTTGTCCAGTACCTTGAAAATAAAAATCTTCTATCCGATAACCAATATGGATTCCGTGCCAAGAGGTCTACATCAGATGCTGTCCTTAACCTTTCCAACCATGTTGCCACTGAGCTTGATAAGGGTAATAAGTGTCTTGCAATCTATTTGGATTTAGCCAAGGCATTTGACACGCTGTCAATACCAATAATGGCTGACAAACTCTCTGCATTGGGCATTCGCGGTAACCAACATAACCTTCTCTTAAGCTATTTATCTGACCGAACCCAATGTGTCACAATCGATGGTGTCACCAGCTCTGATCTACCTATTAGCTACGGAGTTCCGCAGGGTAGCGTGCTAGGCCCCACCCTATTCTTAACGTATATTAATGACCTTTGCAGTTTGGCTCTCCCGGGTGGTAGAATATTTTCATTTGCTGATGACACAGCTCTGGTCTTTGCAGCGAACACCTGGTCGGAAGTCTTTTCAATAGCTCAATCTGGATTTGACCGTGTCACGAAATGGCTCTCAAGTAACCTCCTAACCCTAAATGTTGAAAAAACTAAATACATGACCTTTTCCATACGTGACTATGGTGATATAAATATTGACAACATGACGATCACGGCTCATTCACCGCACTTCAATGATGTCCCATGCTGTTGTCCTAAGCTGGTCAGAGTCACCACAATGAAATATCTTGGTATATATATAGATGACAAACTTCGTTTTAACGAACATACATTACAGCTTACGACTAAAGTTCGAAAACTTATATTTATCTTCAAGAACCTAAGACATGTTGCCGATGCTAACATTTTAAAAATGGTCTATTTCGCTCTATGTCAATCACTCTTAACATATTGTATAACATCTTGGGGTGGATCAGCTAAAATCAATATCATAAGGTTAGAAAGAGCACAGAGATCCATACTAAAAGTTGCGACATTTAAACCATTCCAATATCCCACCACCGACCTTTATCAATTCTGTCAAGTACTAACGGTGCGCCAACTTTTCATACTGTATACCATTCTTCGTCAACACTCAGGCTTCACATACTCATCTTCTCTAGCCCAAAAAAGAAATAAAAAAATAATAACAGGTGTTCCCACTCGTACAGCATTTAGTCATAGATTTTACCTATTCCTTGGACCGTACCTATATAACCTGGCAAATAAACTTAATAACATTTTTCCAATGAACAGATATTGTTGCAAATTAAAGCTATCGAGCTGGTTGCAAAACCTTTCCTACACCCAAACCGAAGAACTACTTAAGGTGGAGTCCTAATGATAATAACATTAAAATTAATACATATTTCCTAATAAACGTTCAAGCACACAACTATCTATATAATACACACAACTATATATACTTACTCACACACCGTCACAAATGGTACAAAACACCTATTACTCACACACATACACACACACACACTCATACACGCAACAAGCACACATCCCACGCACACACACGCTAACCCTACTAAATACTCACCTCAGTTTACATACTGCACACGTTCCCAAACTTACCTCCCAAGTTTTTAAACAAAATTCTCCTTGTAAGGTGTCCTCCAAACTCCCACAGATATCCGGGTAGTACAACTGGGCTCTGGTGACCCTGAAGCACAGACCTAGGTCTATTTCAGGCACCAGTCTCCACAAGTACATATCCTCCTTGATGACCCTTTTTTACACGCTTTATATTAGCTTCACTTGTAAGTAACTATGTATGTAAGAAAATCTTGGAATCCTAATTTGACCCACTTCCCGGTCTTCGATTAGGATGAAATTTTGCACACGCTCTGAGTTCTGATGACAATACATGACTAGCTAAGAAACGTCATTACAAATCCAATATGGCGGCCTCCCCATTAATGTATCAAAACAAATCTTGGAATCTTAATTTGACCCACTTCCCGGTCTTCGATTAGGATGAAATTTTGCACACGCTCTGAGTTTTGATGACAATACATGACTAGCTAAGAAACGTCATTACAAATTCAATATGGCGGCCTCCCCATTAATGTATCTAAAAAAATCTTGGAATCTTAATTTGACCCACTTCCCGGTCTTCGATTAGGATGAAATTTTGCACACGCTCTGAGTTTTGATGACAATACATGAATAGCTAAGAAACTTCATTACAAATCCAATATGGCGGCCTCCCCATTATATATTGTATGTAAAAAATCTTAGAATCTTAATTTGACCCACTTCCCGGTCTTCGATTAGGATGAAATTTTGCACACGCTCTGAGTTCTGATGACAATACATGACTAGATAAAAAACGTCATTACAAATCCAATATGGCGGCCTCCCCAAGATGGCGGACTGGTTGTTTGAAATCAACCCCCATGATATGGGTATCAAATGAAAGGGTTTTCTGTCAGGAATACGAAAAATATAGTCACGTGACTTAAATCCAATATGGCGGACGTCCAAGGTGCCGGACAGGAAGCGTGTTTTTTAGTTTTTTAAACTATGTATTATTAATGTACAATTTATCTAAATCTAATGTGGAGAACCAAATAAATATATTTTTATTATTATTATTATTACTTGCCCTGGAGGAGCGCTTTGAAAATTCCACCCTGTATAGTTTAGTTTTTTGAGTTATGACTCGCGTTTCTTTGGTCGCGCAATTTCTGCTACTTTCGGTTTCATAAAAAACTCCTGTTTCGTTCAGACGGCGACGCATAGTGAATTTCGAATTTTGTATGAATCATAAATTACACGACCGAGAATACGCAACTCACAATCACTACTCAAAACTTACGCTCATCTGGCTTCACCCTAAGGCCTGTTTACCCTGATTCCAGGGTAGGCTCGAGCTCCTTGGTCCCCCCCATCACCACATACATATGTGGTGTTAACGAAGAACGTCTTTCGGCTGAAATTATGATGATAATAATGATAAATCACTTACCATTCTCTGCAAGTGACTACCTCCATCCTTGTAATGCTGCGTATGCCAGTGCTCTGCAAGATGGCGGGCGCCGTATATGGAATCCGTGGGCCCCCATTCCCTGAAGGCTTCTTCTCCGTCGAAGAATATGTACATGAGACTCAGGCGAGAATTCTTCAGCTTGTTCAATTGAGAAGACATCACTTTGGCCAAGTTTATCATTTGCGCGCAAGGCACCGCTGAGTCTGTGGCGCCTGTTAAGAATGATGATATTGTTTAATTAGAAACCGAATTATGTATCTAACTAACTCACAAACGCGGAAAAGGCGAGCATTGAGCTGATTTCCGAGTTTATATACAGCCTGTCCCATAGAATGCGGGGACAATCAGTGTTACAGGCTGCATTGAATTCCCGGGCTGCGAGCCTTCCCGCATCTGTAGATTCGCTCCTTAAATCTATCTATCTATACAATACATATGTCGCAGGGAAATATGGAAATCAGGGGTTTTACGAAATCCCTAGGGATATCACGAAATCGCGGAAGATGCCGAATTCTCTTGTTTATTACGTCTTCTTACTAAAATAATCTAGTGATATGACAAAATACCAATTCATCGTCAGTAATATCGTTTCACTAAACAAAATCTAGTTAAATGTCGGAAAAGTGAATAGGTAGTGCCGATAACAAATCGAGCCATGCAGCTCTTTCGCTCGCTCTAGTACCTATACACGGGCACTACATACTACACACTACCTACTTACTACTACATATAAAATAAAAGATGCAGGGAAATGAGGAAATCAGATAATTCTGTAATCCCTAGGGAGATTTTTTTACGAAATCATGGAAGATAACTTTCCCGTTGACGGCATATTATTTCTAAAAATGTTCAGTTCACAAAACTAACTCTAGTGCAATGTCAAAAAAGGGCTTTAATTTTCCTGGGAAAAAATAAACCTCCATAAGACATGCACGAAATTGCAATACTTTGTTTGCTGGTTTACTTATTGCCAGGACATGCTTGTATGAACTTTTCAGACCACAGGTAAATAATAATACGATACAACAGAGCTGTAAGGCAAAAACCTGGTTTTATATAAAATCATATTCAACCTTAAGTTCAAGACAGAGACGTATAAATCCTTACCTAGAAAAGCATGCTCCCTTGTATATTTACTATCATAGTGACAGGCTAGTACTAAATACCGGTCTGCATTTGGGTTCAATTTCGCAACAATGTTCCTGAACTCCAAGTTCCCAAATACAGGGGTCTTGTCCGTAAACTTATCTTCCTCAACACTCCATCCGTAACTTTGCATTTCAGACTTAATATAGTCACCCACTTTTTTATGGTTATCCGTGCCTACCACTCTTGGTATTAAAATATTATTTAAAACATTTCTGAAGTGGGTCATATCAGATAATTGTGCTAAGTTTCTTATGTCATTGTCTGTTAACTCTTGTGCTTCGTGGTAAAACTGAAAATAGTAAATAATTAATTAGGGACATTTCTTGTTACAAACACTCGCTTAATTAGATCGGAGGAAGGACTTGCCAAATTTTCAGAGGTATCTTGCAATACTTCAATAAATCTTGGCATTATATATATTTTGTATTAATTTACTTATATTTGATCAATTTGAGCTGTTTAATAGGCCACAAACATTCATGATTGATTAGTCAAGTTATGAAATCTTTTATTCTTTGCTTTAAAAATAATTAAAAAGCAAAAAATTTTGGATCGTAACTGGGCTTTAAACTGGTATTTTGAAGACCGCTAAATAAAGGTTTGTAACCTGGTATATGCATATTGCGCTCTTTAAATTCTGCTCGGAGCGAAATTTCATTCTGAACAGATATCAGAACCAGAAAAAACCAGGTTAATTAAGGAGCGTGAGTAAGCGAGACGGGCGCTCGCATTTATGCTGTCTCATTCAGACAAAAGCTGATTAGAGGAACGAGCAAAATTTTTAGTTCTTTACCGGTTGAGCAAAACCAGAAAGAATATGAATTCCGGTAGAGTGATACTGAAACTATAACGCTCTCTTGTACAATGTATGGAGATGCAAAATACCTGGTTTGAATTTTTAACAAGCCCTGAATCGTAGATTCTTATAAAAAAAAACAACAACTTATATTAAAGTAGATTATTTAAGTATTAGCTATTTCCATTCAGGCACATTTTTATTAATTAAAAAAAGCTACAGCACCAACAATACAGAAGTAAGAATTTCAATAATTGTATGCAATCTTAAAACTTGAAGTTGAGTCTCCAACTGAATATAATATATTATGCTGTCTGTATCCTGCCTCAAGACCGAGATATATATTGTAAATTACAATCTTATCTTTACCTAAAAAAAAATAGAAAGTAACAGGTTGCTTTAAAGTAACTTTTGACCTTCAATCAAAACTAGTAGGAATTGTACTTGGAGGCAGGAAATTATGTAAAAGTAAAGCAAAATCTAAGTTTTTTGACTCACCTTTTCCTGGTAAAATTTAAGCGTTCCATCTGTGTTTACATGGACGAAACATATAGATAACATCAGTAAATTAACTACACTGGCCATGTTTACCTATTTTTTACCTACAGTTATATTTTAATTTGGTCGAATAGTTTTAAGTGAAACACGCAGGGTATGTACCGCGTTAGATAACTGGGCTCACGACTGAGGTCTCACGTCTGTCTGGCTGCACCTACGTTTTCTATTTGAGCCACTATACACGACGAATTTAGGTAAAATACATGGTAAAATACAACAACGAACGAACCAACCCTGACCATCCTTTTTTTTTTTTTTTTTTTTTAGTTTCTTTCTCCCTTATGGGAAAGGCAAAGGGATCTAAGCCCATACAGCCTAGTCTTTAGTAGTTTCTTGCATTATCCAAGTTTAATGTCTTCATCTTCAGTCATTATTTCTTCAGTTTCATTTCGTCGTCTTTAGTCATTTGTCATTTCTTGCATCTATGTTAAACTTCTTCAGTAGTTTCATTTCTTGTTACGGGATCATTGGAATGCAAGGGTGGTTCTTACATTCCAATGATACTGAAGTTTAACGCGGGGTATCAAACCAGAAACAGCTAACCACTCATTATTTCTCACTTTCATTGAATAGTTCTTCTTTAACGGCACATTATCGCACTAATTCCACCATATTAATACCACAATTACCATGAAAAACTATTTTTAAAAAGGACGAAACAATGAACCCGCCATTTCCTCTCGATTCCCGCGTAAAACCCCCCCCTGACCAACCTTTTTTTTTTTTTTTTTTTATAAATTTTTCTGGCCTGGATCCAAGTCCTTTCAGCCGTATTCATTAGTTCATTCAGTTCATTGTTCATTGTTGTCACGGTAGGTACTTAAAGTTGTCCTATTGTATTACATATGTATTTATATAGCGGCTTGTAAAATTTTAGCTCCTTTAAAAGTTCTTGTGCTGTGCAGGGTATATTATCATTATGATTTACTTCCTGGAGCTCCGCTACGAGCGATAATCTCTGCAGGCCATATCTTGGGCATTTGAAAATTATATGGCTCAAGTCTTCATTGTCGCCACAATACTTGCATTTGGGGTCTTCCACAATGTTAAGGCGGTAGAGGTGAGTGCGTACTTGGCAATGACCATATCTCATTCTGTTTAAGGTCGTTATAAATTTTCTGGAGTTTACTATATTGCCACTGTTTCTGTACCACGGTTGGGCGGGCGGGGTACTTTGAATTCCTGCATACCATCTTCCTTTTTCTGGTGTTATCAGCATATAATAGTCCAACCACAGCTTTTTTAAAGTTTGTTTCAGTTTGGTGTGGTAGTCTGAATAAGGCACATTTAAGATTGTGGAATGGTCTTCATCGCTCCTAGCTCGGGTGGCTTTGTCTACTACCTCATTTCCTGATATTCCACTATGAGAGGGGACCCAAATAAATTCTATTTTCCTATTTACAAATGTTTTCAACTTTTGTCTTATTTTAAATATAATAGAATTAGAATTATAATTTATGCGGTCATTATCTAAAGAAGTCAAAGCACTCTTAGAGTCTGTGAGAATCAAACATTTGTTGACATTAATATTTTCAATATATACAAGGGCCTGATAGATGGCATAACATTCAGCAGTAAATATACTGCAATTATTATCAATCTTAAAACATTTAGTTAATTTAGTTTGGGGATCATACAATGCTGATGTCACACCATCAATGGACTTAGAACCATCAGTGTATATAGTGTATATTTGTTTATCTTCTAGATAACATAAAAGGTCATTTTGATTAGCAATTGTTTCATGAATTAGGCCGCACCTCGAAAAAATAAAAGCGCATTGGAGGCGTGGTCTAGACGTGCGACGCGGGGCGCACCCCCCGCGGGGCTCGGGGAGCCGCCGGGTCCGTCAGTTTAAAATACCGCGCGCTTAACTTAGCCACGCTTTGTTGGAACAGAGCAGAGCTAGAATTTATACTATAATTGTAGTATTTGTCTTAGTAAATACTGTATACTGTGTATCCTAATAAAGAGATAGTACGATAAACTGCTATATTTGTTTATTCCTTTCCATTTACCCTTATACGAATCAAAATTATTTTTTCTATGTACAAACATTTGACCTCTACAGTTTTATTATAATATAGATTTTATTTGATTGTTTATCTTTTTATTTTGAGTTTATTTCTATTGAGTTTATTTTTGTTGTTGTTGTTGTGACTTTGACTTTGACTTTCGACTTTCGACTTTCGACTTTCGACATTGACATTGACTTTTACTTTGACATTGACATTGACATTGACATTGACATTGACATTGACATTGACATTGACCTTGACACTGACACTGACACTGACACTGACTCTGACTCTGACACTGACACTGACACTGACACTGACAACTGACTCTGACACTGACACTGACACTGACACTGACACTGACACTGACACTGACACTGACACTGACACTGACACTGACACTGACACTGACACTGACACTGACACTGACACTGACACTGACACTGACACTGACACTGACACTGACACTGACACTGACACTGACTTTGACTTTGACTTTGACTTTGACTTTGACTTTGACTTTGACTTTGACTTTGACTTTGACTTTGACTTTGACTTTGACTTTGACTTTGACTTTGACTTTGACTTTGACTTTGACTTTGACTTTGACTTTGACTTTGACTTTGACTTTGACTTTGACTTTGACTTTGACTTTGACTTTGACTTTGACTTTGACTTTGACTTTGACTTGGACTTGGACTTGGACTTGGACTTGGACTTTGGACTTTGGACTTTGGACTTTGGACTTTGGACTTTGGACTTTGGACTTTGGACTTTGGACTTTGGACTTTGGACTTTGGACTTTGGACTTTGGACTTTGGACTTTGGACTTTGGACTTTGGACTTTGGACTTTGGACTTTGGACTTTGGACTTTGGACTTTGGACTTTGGACTTTGGACTTTGGACTTTGGACTTTGACTTCGACTTTGACTTGTATGAGAAATGGATGTTTTCCGATTCTCAGACCTACTGAATACGCTCACAAAATTTCATGAGAATCGGTCCAGCCGTTTCGGAGGAGTATGGAATCGAACACTGTGACACGAGAATTTTGTATTAGTTAGGGCTCCCTATGATTACTAAAACTCTGCTCACCCCGTTAGGGAAAAGAGCGTGTCTTTACGTATTGTATTGTATATTATTTCGTTGTAGTTTATTTTATTTCACGCAATTACATTATTCAAACGTATCGATTAGATGGAGCGTCGTCAGTGGCATAGTGGTTCGTAGGTAAGTGCGGGTTCGAGACTCATTACCTACAGTCAAGAGCCGTCTAGCCATTGAAACTAAACACGCACATCGTAATACTCTGCCTTATAAACAAAGTGATTTTCATAGAACATTTCGGGTAATGTTTTGGGTGATGTGTAATGGTACGGGGTGATATCACCTTTTCGAAAGTAATGAGTAATGTGATATGGCATTATAACGTACTGTTTTGCGCATGTCTCAGGAAAGTTCAAGGTCTATATAGAGAAAGTTAACCCTTCAGTGGTGCAATATTATGCAGATGACCATGTTAATTTAAAAAAAGCATGTACTTAGTTTTTTTTCTTATTTCAAGCATAAGTCTCCGTTTTCTTGCCAAATCTGCCTTTTTTTTATTTTTTGGACGGCGTTTGTTTCCCATCTTAGTAATAAATTAGTTTCGATTTCGCCGGTGCAATTTGCGATCGCCTAGCGCAGGTCCGTCGTCGGCAAAGGTAAGCGGACGACTGATCAGTGCGGGAAAGTGATGACGCTAAGCAGTGCCGTACGTGTATAACAGAGAAAGGTATGCTGTTGCGCGCTAGAACTAAACAGCGTAAGTGCCAAATTCTTTGGTGTCCATTTATACAAAAAGTAATGCACATAATAAAAATGTTTCGATATGAGACATTAATAAAGTTGAAACCCATACTTATGACCACGTTTCAGCATCCAATTCATTGCCGTTTACCTATACAAAGCGAAAAAAGATAATAGAAGGTGCAACTTTGGCTTAATGTTCTATCGATAAAATTTTCAGCAAACGTGTTTTCAGTGAATAGAGTCTTGAGATAATATGATCAAATAATGTATATCTAAAAATTAACTAACTTACTCTTATAGATTACGAGTACTGACGAGTCAAAGAACACTAAAATTTTCCAGGTGCCGCCTTAAATTCAATATTAAAAACAGGCCATATACTTTGTTTATACATATTTACAGACAGTGTATGTACATTTAGTGCTATTCGCATCATTTCAGGTATATGTCCAGATACCAAATCTTTGGCTTCAACATATGGACCTGCAGGTCTATGGAGTACTTGAGGAGGAAGAATTTTTTTCAGGACTACATTATCTTGCAATGAAGTAAGTTTTAAACAGAATCTTTCTGCTAACTGAAGTCGTCTAAAGGTTAAAGGTAAAATACCTGTTTCACATTGCATGGCTATGATTGGTGTGGAACACATAGCTCCAGAAATGATACGCAATGCTTTATTTTGCACTATGTCCAGTTTGCGCAATGTAGATATATTTGTATTTAGATAAGCCAATGTACTATAGTCAAAATGACTTCTTACTATACTTTTATAGAGCATTGCCAATATACAAGGGTCTGATCCCCATTGTATACCTGCTAGAGAACGTAAAACATTTAGACCTTTTGAAGCATTACTAATAATATAATTCACATGTGCCTGAAATTTTAGTTTTGGATCTAAACATATACCTAGAAACTTTTGTTTGTCTACCCAAGGCAGAGGGGCATCATTATACAAGACTTGGGTTACACAGTCAAAGTTCTTTTTACAAAATGTCATGGCTGTACTTTTAGTAGGACTAATGGTTAATCTTAGTTTAGTACTATACAAATTATGCAGTTGGTTTAAAGCTAAATTTATTTTTGTAATGCCTATATTTACATCTTTATTTACAGTATATACAAGCAAATCATCAGCAAATTGTAAGAAATTTACATTTGCTACATTTAAATATTGTTTAATTTGACATGTGTACAAATTATAAAGCAAAGGAGAAATAGTAGCTCCTTGCATTGTTCCCTTATAGACACTTCTTGGACCATATAATATATTATTGTACTTTATGTACATATCTCTTTCAAATAAAAAGTTGAATATCCAATTACAGACCTTTCCTGGAATACCAATTTCGCTCAAAACCTGGACAAGAATTGATGGGTCTACATTATCAAATGCACCTTGGACATCCAAAAATGCACAAATGGTAGCAGAGTGACTGAAGAAACCGTTTTTGATATCTGCTATAAGAGAGATGAAGCTTTCAGTGGCACTGTGCCCCTTTCGAAAGCCAAATTGTTGGGCAGGTAATATGTTATTTTTCTCCACATAAAATTCTAACCGAGTTTTAAGCATAAATTCAAATATTTTGCCAAGACAAGATGACAGAGAGATAGGCCTGTATGAATTAAAGTCATTGTCAGGTTTATTGGGCTTTAGTATTGGAATAACACACTGTGTTTTCCAAGAATTAGGAATACACTGAGCTTCCCATAGTAAATTATAAATATCTAGTAATTTTTGTTGGGCATTAGTATGTAAATTACGAATCAATATGTATGGGATATTGTCAAGCCCAGGAGTGGTGTCTTTTCTCGAATTAATTGCATTTTTAAATTCTTGTAAAGTAAATGGTGTACATACAAAGGCTGCATCGTAGCTACCTGGTTGATTAAATAAGGGTAGTAAGTAATTAACATTTATTTCCTTTTCAGATGGCGATAATGGAGCATACTTGTTGAAGAATTCGGGAATCCATTCATCATTTTTGGGTCTATTTATATTTGCAATACGCTTAAACTTTCTGATGTGATTCCATATAATACTGGTTGGTGTATATCTATTAAAAGATTCGCATAATCTTCTCCAACCACTCTGTTTTTTATTTTTGATTAATTTCTTTTTAATGGCATCTTTTTTTTTGTATTCTATATAATGTTCTATCAAGGGATTATTCTTATAATGATGTAAAGCCTTTTTACTTTCCTCAACAGCTTTTTTACATTCATCATCCCACCAAGGAACAGGTTTTCTGATTAAATGCTGTGATGATCTTGATATCTTAGGTATACATAAGTCTTTTAGTTCAATTAGTTTGTCACAAAACGATTGATAGGTAATTAATGGATTAGAATAATCAAGTGGAAAATCAAAATGTGTTTCAGATTCATTTCGAAATTTAACCCAGTCAGCTTTATTATATAAATATTTTTCTGTTGGATCACCTACAGTGTACTTTTCAGCAGTAGTAATAATATCTGTTATTGTGGGATAATGATAGCTTCCCATAGGATCATCATGAACTTTCCATTCACATAAAGGGGCTATTTCTGGACTAACACATGAGATATCTATAGCAGAGGGATTGTGGTGAGTTGTACCTACTGTGGTTGGAGAACCTGTATTTAAAATACACAAATCACACTGATCAATAATATCATAAATTTCATTACCTCGGGTATTATTTGAAATGCAACCAAAAGAAACATGATGAGCATTCAGATCACCAGCCAGCATTACAGGTTTAGGCAAATCATCAATAATTTTTTTGAGTCTATTCCCTCTAAAGTATCTACCCTCTCTAGGAGGGGGCGCATATGCACATAAGAAAGAAATATTACCCGCATTAGTTTCTAGGTTTATGGCAACCGTTTGTAAAAAATCATAAAAGGGGGTATGAATAACTGAGTATTTAAAACTATCTTTTATTAAGATTCCTACGCCACCGCGTCCATTACAACCATTCTGATACAAAAAATGATAATTAGATACTTTGAAGTAAGTATTATCTCTCAGCCATGTTTCATTTAAGAAGCAGATATCTATATCATTATTAACTAAAAAATCGATTAGTAAGGGTTTTTTATTAATTAAGCCTTCTACGTTAAATTGTGCTAGTCTAATGAACAATTTATCCATCAACCTTGAATGATTTAAGCAGTACTTCTTGTATAGATGAACTATTAATGGGTTGGCCACCATTTCCATTACCCAGTGATATTAATGCTGCTGTTAAACAGTTCTTTATGTAGTCATTTTTAAGAATTTCCTCAATTAACACTTCCCTGGGTATAATTGAATTTTTGGAAAGGGTAATTGGAGTGTTCGACTTTTTAAAGTTTAATTCCTTTTCTGATTTTGCAGCCTTTGGCTGTGTAACAGTCTTGGGTTTGGTGTAATTAGAGTGTAAGGGTAAGTTAGCGCTAGTAGTTGGACGTAAGGCAGGATAATTAACATCATAGTTATTAAAACCAGTTGATTTCAACTTATCAGCATAAGAGCCGCGATTTTGTTTCTCTTCAAGTTTTGCTTTTTTAATAGGACAGTCCTTAGAAATTGCCAAGTGAGGGCCGCTACAATTAACGCATTTAATATTTTCCTTATTCGAGCACTCTGAAAAACGATGCTCCTCTGCACAAATTGAACAAATTTGGTTTGATCTACATACTTTGGCACCATGGTTAAACTTGAAACACTTGAAACATTGCAGTAATGGTGCGGTATATTCATAGACTCTGTATCTGAAGATATCTAGAAAAACAAATTCAGGTAGTTCTTTGGTAAAGAATGTCACACTAACAGTACCATACGGTTTTACCTGCCCGTTCTCCCTACGAGTGAAGCGACGCACACCCACAATCTCATAGTTGGATGAAAGTTTTTTAAATAGTTCTTCATTGCTGATACTCGGAGGTACAAAGCGTAGCACGCCGATGGACTCCACCGCCCGAGCAGGTATGTACGCCTTCATTTTTTGTTTGTTTAGAAATTCTTCATTTTTTAAGAAATTATTGGCGTGTATGGCCTGTTTGAATGTTACGCCCACCTTATTAGCATTAATACGTTTTATGGTTGAGACTCCTTTAACGTCGACCTTGAAAATGGTCGCAAGGAGCAACGGGTTCCTGTTCCCAAGTAAAGTTTCATTTGTACTCTCTACATAAACAGTATATTCCGCACTCACCATATTCTCCGGAAAAACTCGTTTGTAGCCAGGTTTTACATACGGTTTGTGGAAGTCAGGCTGGCCATCCCCATTCTTCTCATGCCTTGCTGCCTTCCGCTTGTCGTGATCAGGACGGGGGTCCTCAGGGACCCCCGCGTCCGTTTCCATTATTTATAAAGGTAAGTATATACAAGGTCTATTTTGGAACAATATGTGCAAAATTTACAAAGAAAAACTAATATTTTAGAGTTTTTGAAAAAATTTTTCGCTTTTGCCGCGTTTTCAGTTCAAAAGCCCGCCAAAGAATCCCCTTTTTTTTTTTTTTTTTTTGTTTCTTTCTCCCTTGTGGGAAAGGCAAAGGGATCTAAGCCCATACAGCCTAGTCTTTAGTAGTTTCTTGCATTATCCAAGTTTAATGTCTTCGGTCATTATTTCTTCAGTTTCATTTCGTCGTCTTTAGTCATTTCTTGCATCTATGTTAAACGTCTTCAGTAGTTTCATTTCTTGTTACGGGATCATTGGAATGCAAGGGTGGTTCTTACATTCCAATGATACTGAAGTTTAACGCGGGGTATCAAACCAGAAACAGCTAACCTCTCATTATTTCTCACTTTCATTGAATAGTTCTTCTTTAACGGCACATTATCGCACTAATTCCACCATATTAACACCACAATTACCATGAAAAACTAATTTTAAAAAGGACGAAACAATGAACCCGCCATTTCCTCTCGATTCCCGCGTAAAACTCCAAAGAATCCCCCTGACCAACCCACCCACCAGTGTTGCCAGTTTGGTGATTTTGTCGCTAGATAGATTTAGTGATTTTTAGGGGCTACATGGTGTTTGCCCGCTCTTGAAGACGGGAATCCCCACGCCAGAGTGTAGACTAGAGAAATTCGCGTTATATTATCCTAAAAAACCATTTCAAGAAGTACTCACCTTTAATGCTATGAATATTGTTAAAAATAAACTAAGAAACAAAATGGCTGTAAACACTTTAAATAGTATTCTCTTCTTGAAACCAATTAAAAATAATGAAGAAATATAATAGCTATGAGCTCCCGAGCGATGTGATCTCTGCTGTTGGCAAAAATTTGAAATACTCAAAAATTGATCCATCTCACTCAACCATCTACATCAGTAAATCCGTCACCGTGTCAAGATGACGAAGAAATACCAAACGAAGTATTTAATGTTGATTTCTAACCTAACAAAACGTTAGGTTAGAAATCAATATTAAATACTTTACTTATCATAAGTAAAATTGTTTTTTAAATACTTATGTTGGTTTTTAACTTGTGTCACTAAGAATAATCATTATTATTCTTACGATTAAAATTATGTTTCTTAACAATTGACTTGTTATTTTATTTAATATTTAACCCTTGATTAAAATTATTCGTTAGTGAATTTTGGAGATTTTTTTAGGTAAAAATATGAAGAAATCTAGCGATTTTTTATTTATTTAACTGGAGATTTATTTTTCTGTGAGCTGGCAACACTGCCACCCACACTACAGCCCAACTTCTACTACAGGGGCGCGTTCCGTCTCGCTTCGTACGAGTGCACTCGAGCGCGCTCAGGAGTGCGTTCAGTGGCTCGGTTGCAACTCAAACGGGTTAAAATTTAACCGAACAACTACGCTCGAAGCCACTGAACGCACTCCTGAGCGCGCTCGAGTGCACTCGTACGAAGCCACTGAACGCGCCCCTGGTGCGCGCTCTAACCGTTCCGTGGCTCGGTGAAATTTTACCCTGACAGCTGTCAGAGCGTAGTTTCACCCGTTCTGTGTGCGACCCAAAGAGATTTGAAGAGCCAGCTTCGAAGCTGGCTCTTCAAATCTCTTTGGTGCGACCAACTTATCTGTGAAGTGGTCAGAATTGGTACTATTGTAACTCCGCTATAGGGACGTCAAGTATGAATACCTAAAAGCGATTGGACAATTTCACATCGCTACTAGCGCCGCCCTTCAGTTCACAGATAAGTTGGTCGCACTGTACTGAGACTGTACCACTGTACTGTCATGTCATTTTGACATTTTGTGGATTTACAGGGATACCACAGTTAC
Source organism: Teleiodes luculella (assembly GCA_948473455.1). Taxonomy (NCBI): domain Eukaryota; kingdom Metazoa; phylum Arthropoda; class Insecta; order Lepidoptera; family Gelechiidae; genus Teleiodes; species Teleiodes luculella. Next base: position 13,112,099 of record OX419595.1, read on the forward strand.
AGTGTGACCATTACTAAAATGGCGAATCTACCACGGACAGAGCAATAAATCTGCCGAATTCTGTCTGCCACACTTGACGCCAAAAATGCCAAAAATATGCCGCATAGAAATCAATGGAAACAAAAAAAATACAACGAATTTAATAAAAATTCTTAAAACTTTTTGTAGTTATCGGGGCCGTCCATTAATCACGCACGTGAGGCTTGAAAGGGGTGGGGGAGGGGTTAGACAAAAATCACGAAATATCACAAAGAGGGAAAGGGGGGGGTGTGGTAAGATATCACGTGTATTTATTTTTTCCAATCAAAAACAACCTGCAAGCAAGTCTAGGCATTTTTATCACAGTCCTTAATTTCAGAATAAAATGAGGTTATACTTTATACTGCTACTAAGATTATCTTTAAATACTACTTACCTGTATTTAAAGATAATCTTCTAAAAATTTTGAGATTCTTTGCAGGTACTAAAAACACACGTGATGTTGAGTGGGAGGTGGGGGGTAGTCTTAAACCTCACCACGTATCACCAAGGGGGAGGGTTAAAAAATGCTAAAAAAAAGATCACGTGATTAATGGACGGCCCCGAAAGTTATACTTTTTTCTGCTGGCCGGCACTTTTACTTTTTTGGTCCAAAATGAATGATACCCTTAAAATCAGATAGTGCAAAGGGTATCATTCATTTTGGACTAAAAAAAGTAAAAGTGCCGGCCAGCAGAAAAAAGTATACTTTCGGGTAGAACACAACAATTCCTGTATTCTTTTACTGTGACACCAATCCTGTGCACCCCATGGTTGTATTGTTAGAAGCTATTAATTAAATAATAAAAATGTTGCTATAAAAGTATTATTTTGACGCATGTCACAGCGCATGTAGTCATATTGTATTGAGTAAGTATATTATATTCCTTTATTTTATGTAGTTTAACTTATTTTTTTATTATTATAATAGGCGCCCACATGGATTAAGTATGTATTTGTACGGAACACGGAACTACGGCATCACCTCTCTATCTCCTACCGTTTGCCCGGGCCGGTCTAGCTTTTCGTTTGTTTGGAAGGTTGTGCAACACACACACATAACATTTCTGCCATAATACACATTTCTGGGACTAATTTGGTCTCGGAGATAGTTTTATGTCTATGTTGTCTGTCTGTGTTTTGTGTAATAAAGTGTTATTATTATTATTATTATTATCATACACTCGTCTGTCGCGTATACATTTTAATTTTTTAAGCCATGTTTTATATATTTGTGAATGTTGCTACCTGCCTGACCATATTTTCTATGCATCAATACCATTCCCATAGGAAAAGCAAACGGTATTTATGTAGAAAAACTTTAGTCGTGTTTTGCGAATTTTATCATATAATTTAGTTTTTTGTGTGGCAACTCTATTTCATAATATCAAAAATGAATTCTCCGTTAACGAGTTATCCGAAAATGATACCAAACTTGTCCTAGCACATACAGTAGAGATATGAGTGTCAACAAGAAGGGCGGCGAAACTCAACTTTACCCCTCTCCCCCTCGCTTGGGGTACGAGGTGGTACGAGTACGAGTAATGGGTTCCGGTGAATTTCTACTCAAGACCACCTATTGTACAAAGTTTCATTGACTCGTCCAATTTAAAGTGGTTCCCATGCAAATGTTTGCACTAAATTCCCTATTAATAAGTGTAAGTCATCTCTCGCGCGCTTGTTGGGCCTGCAGTAAAATGGTCGTAGCGTAGTCATTTATCAACCAATTTCAAAAATTCAAAGTATTTACATGTTATAGATAAAAGACGTAGCAAGATTTTATAATAAAGTTGTAATGGTTTCAACCAATAAAATTACGTTATTTGGGTTATAAAAAATAAAACACTATTTTTTTTACATTTATTTAAAACAGAATACGTAATACGTACACGGAAATGATTTTCTATAGAATTTTAGGCACTACTACTGAATAAGGACACGGCAATAAATGTCGACCTGGGAAAACCAGTAGGTACTTACCTAAGTTATCTTCATACATACGTGCCGCTATCGGTTTAAATGTGTGCGTCCGCGCCGCGCGCCGTGTAGGCACGCGCTGTCATGTCACGCACACACTAGCATACAATAAGGGGGAATAAGGGGGCCGGGCGGCAGTATAAGTATAAGTATGGGCTAAATGCAAGCGTGTGCGTGACGGCGCATGCCTACACGGCGCGCTCACATTCAAACCGATATGCCGCCAGTTGGTACGGAGATAACTTACTGTTCTGAGTCTACTGTGCTGGGGGTGACCTGGGGTCTACCCACTAAAAAATAATTGATATCGTTCGTAACAAAGGAATTTATAATCGTGTTCCTAAACCACAAATGCACTAAAACTATTTATTACATATAAAATTTGAATTACCGCATATTATAAATAAATACGTAGGTACACAATGCAAATATTAGCTGTAAGTATCTCATAAACAACGAGCGTAACTTTAAAGGAAATTACAAGATATTTCGTAGATAATCTCATATTTTCTGGCGGCAAAAGTAGCCTATAGCCATCCTCAAAATCTATTTTATCCCAGTACCAAGTTTTATCAAAATGATTTAAAATAAAAACGTTATTCATCATCATCATCATCATTTCAGCCAGTAGACGGATAAGTTCTTCAAAGACCAATTTTTAGATTTCTATGGCTATATTTCTGTAACCAAATAACAAAACCGCATTTAATTTTTTTTTGTACTTTTATTTTACTCATAACCGTGGAAAATAATATTTTTGAAATAATTTCAGTCTAGGTACAAAATAAAAATATTTGAAGTTTGTTCTTCTGATTCAATATATGACGCGTCCGTTTGCCATTTCCCAGAACAAAATGGTCGATGTCGCATCTTTCCTTTGATAAATCAATATAAATTATACTAAGTACCTACTCTATCAAGAAAGTACCCAACATTTTTTAAACGCTGTTGCCGGATTGAGTTCCTTATGGCTACGGAACCTAAAATGTAACGTATCAATCATGTAGACAGGTGTTAAAAAAATGTTTTGTTTTAAAAGTACACTACGAACACTACAAAACACCCGAATAAATACAATAAAAAGCTACAAAAAGTTTTAAAAAAAAATGATTTGATTATATATTTGACTGTTATAAATAAAAAACAAATAATAATAAGAAACGTAAAAAAAATACAATACAAAAAGAGCTTTCCTTCCCCACCTGAGACTGAACCACAACTTACATAGGCCTGTACTTAGGTGCAGATAAGTTGGCTAATATAGCTTACCAACAGAGCTACGGCTGACTTACAGAATGTCGTGAAATTATCGATCCCATTACGCTCCAGCCGGCATCCTTATGATTGATTACTCAGATTGTAGTTATATGACCCATATAGTCCGGGAGCCGAGGGCCTAAACACCTACCTCATCGAGTACCCCAATAGGCTATCTCTAGGTCGTTAACCGTCACTTAAACACTGAAAAAAAAAATAGTCTGCCAGAGCCGATCCTGCCGGGTCATCGAAATTTTTGACGTATTTTTTTCGTGGAACTTACCTCATAAAGTACCCGAATGAAAGTGGTGGCATCAGTTGACCATTGATTAATAATGTATAAAAAAATTGGTCTGCCACTGCGCAACCTGCCGGAAGTACTTGGCAGACGCCCTGAAATGTGCCCATCTGACACCCTTCACTTACCTCATCGAGTACCCCAATAGGCTATCTCTAGATCGTTAACCGTCACTTAAACACTGAAAAAAAAAATAGTCTGCCAGAGCCGATCCTGCCGGGTCATCGAAATTTTTGACGTATTTTTTTCGTGGAACTTACCTCATAAAGTACCCGAATGAAAGTGGTGGCATCAGTTAAACCATTGATTAATAATGTATAAAAAAATTGGTCTGCCACTGCGCAACCTGCCGGAAGTACTTGGCAGACGCCCTGAAATATGCCCATTATTGCCCATCCGACACCCTTCACCTACCTCATCGAGTACCTCGATGGGACCAACGCCGAAAAATAACCAAAATGCCTGTGATAATGGATCACAAGGTCTGCCAGGTCAAAACTTGTCAAAGGGTGTCGGATAGGCACATTTCAGGGCGTCTGCCAAGTACTTCCGGCAGGTTGCGCAGTGGCAGACCAATTTTTTTATACATTATTAATCAATGGTAACTGATGCCACCACTTTCATTCGGGTACTTTATGAGGTAAGTTCCACGAAAAAAATACGTCAAAAATTTCGATGACCCGGCAGGATCGGCTCTGGCAGACTATTTTTTTTTTCAGTGTTTAAGTGACGGTTAACGATCTAGAGATAGCCTATTGGGGTACTCGATGAGGTAAGTGAAGGGTGTCAGATGGGCACATTTCAGGGCGTCTGCCAAGTACTTCCGGCAGGTTGCGCAGTGGCAGACCAATTTTTTTATACATTATTAATCAATGGTTAACTGATGCCACCACTTTCATTCGGGTACTTTATGAGGTAAGTTCCACGAAAAAAATACGTCAAAAATTTCGATGACCCGGCAGGATCGGCTCTGGCAGACTATTTTTTTTTTCAGTGTTTAAGTGACGGTTAACGACCTAGAGATAGCCTGTTGGGGTACTCGATGAGGTAGGTGTTTAGGCCCTCGGCTCCCGGACTAATAGATAAGCACTGTATATGTATCTGAAAGAGCGAATAAATTGGTAATTTTTTTTTATAACTACCTATAAACTCGGGGCCGGAATCATATCGGACCCAGCAGACTTAGATAGATTTAACGTCTTTAGTAACTTAAGTAATTATTGTTTATTAATTTCAATTGAATTAATGTTTGAACATGAGCAACTTGTATCAAATGGGGTTTCAAAGCTCTGTGTGCCCTGCCTGATTCTCTGATTCACAAAAAGTAGAATGAAAATATTGAGCAAACATTTCTGAAATACTCTCACCCGTATCCGCTAACTTGTCTTTAAATTTCACAATATCTAGGAGATTATTTGATTTATTTTTGCCTTTGATATATACGAAAAGAAAGATTTAGGGTTTTAAATTATAGCAGAAATTTTTAAATATAGGACTTGTGGCAGGTTTTTTCTACTCGCTCAGCTCGCTCACGCAATAAATAAAAGGTCATTATAGTCGTTTTCATTTCCGTAAATTTTGTATTTGGTATGATATTTAAATTGTGTTTTTCTCTTTCAGAATTTTTATCAGAGCAGAGCCCGGATAGTATTTCGATCGGATAGATTTAACGGGCTTATACTTGTCTCTAACAATCATCATCACTACATAGTATAAAATAAAGTCGCTTTCTCTGTCCCTATGTCCCTATGTCCCTCCCTTTGTACGCTTAAATCTTTAAAACTACGCAACGGATTTTGATGCGGTTTTTTTTAATAGATAGAGTGATTCAAGAGGAAGGTTTATATGTATAATACATGCATAATATACTGAAGGATAACCCACAATAACCATTTTCCCGTGCGGAGCCGGGGCGGGTCGCTAGTTTATCATAAAATAAACTTACTGCCTCAGTCACAGGTCACAGTACAAGCCCGAAGTAGAGAATCCCAATTAATATCATCCAGCTCGAGACAGATCGCTTTTTATCACTTCGCTCAAATAAATACTTGGTAGTGGGTCTTTCACTTAATTGTGATTAATTTATTAAGGTGGACTGAACGCAGAAAGGTTTATGCTGTAAGTCCTCCGGTACTAAAACGGTGAGTCGCAGGCGCTCACTGTAACTGTTGATTTGATGTTGACAATGCTAAATCTAATATTCTATTCAAATTATTTTTTTTAACGTCGTAATCTTAAAAACTACTTTATAAAAACGAGTCCCTCATTTAAACATATGTTCTTGTTATTGTTATATTCATATTATGCACGCACATGTGTAACTGTAACAAATTAAATTGAAATAAAAATTGGCCGGATGAACAGCCGAAGGGTAAAATTTCGAAGAAGTACTCAGCCTTCCAATTTATTATTACGACTATTTTATTGCGACTTATTGTATGGTAAAAGCAATAAATATATATCTGTAGGTAAGTACTGTTTTATAGTGCAGTGACTTACGAGTTTTTAACTATCATCTTATAATGCAAACTTCTACGTATTATACTATTTTATGTTCTTTAATAATAAAGAACATGACACATAAAATATATTAACCCTAGAGTAACTCATCTCCTGGGATGCTGCACGATCACCGTTTATTGCGCGGCTATTAGGTACGACTCGCGCGCGCGCGTCTCTCAACTCAGTGCCTGGCTGGTTTACACGTATTAAGTGACGAAGTAATTAACTAAATTTTAACTTGATTTTAACTTAATTCTTGCGTGTAAACAACCACTTAAGAGCTCTTTAGTCACAAGTGGTAAGTAAACGATTTAGTGGTTAAGTGAACAAGTGAAATAGAATCTAGTCTATTTTTGATTAAGTAGCCGCGCCTCCCGCACCGCTTGCATTCCCCGGTAGGCGTGGCTTTCTACTAAACTGTCATTTAGTTACGTGTGAACTCAACAATTTAGTGAAGTACTTAAGTAGTACAGTGAACTAAAGAGTGCATAAGTTAGACAAGCGTGTAAACGATCGGTTACTTAAAATTAAGTTAATTTTAACTTAAAATTTAGTTAACTACTTAACAACTTAATACGTGTAAACCAGCCATTACAGTTCTGTGGTGCCTTACGTGACGCGGTGGGTAGCGGACGCAAGTCGCGCGGGATCTTTTATTAGTGTTGGACACTGTTGGAGCGCCTGGGAGACAAGATCCTTAGTATTAAAGGTAATTATTTTTTACCTATTTTAAAGTTATGTGCCATAAAAATTGTGATGCTTACTAAAAGTTTTTTTATAACGATCTCAACCTACTATTCATTTCGAAAAATTTTTAATTATTAAGAAGTGACTTAATTTTTTTTTAATAAGTTGCCAAAAAAAATACTTATCGTCGTTGCCAAAACAAGACCTTGTATGTGCACAGATGGTACTTTTGAGAAAATCGAAAAAAACTTCATTGTGAAAAAAAATTCTCAATCTCAATTTTATTTTTGTTATACTATGTATCTGTTACCGGAAATGTATGAAATCCGTCATTGTATACAATTCCTAGGAAATGTATACAATGCCTAAAGTCGCCCGGAAATGTATGAAATAAATTATATTTCACACATTTCCTAGGAAATGTATACATTTCCTAATTAGCAGTAGGAAATGTAATATATTCAAGAAATCAATGGGTAAGCGGGGAAAGCGGAGCGAGGGAAGGCTATTGCAACAGAAGTATATAATAGTACTACTCGTACAGAAGGGATATATACCTCCCCACACCAAAAAACGTTCCCTGCTCCCTCCACTCACTACATCCCGTTGGCGCCGCCAAACTCCGCCGGATGGTGTTGCGTGATATACGAGGAAGCATAAAGACTATTTTTCTTTGTTTTTAATTTACATCTAGTGGTTGTCTATTATAATAATTAGAACGACGTTGGTTCTTTGGAGTGCCCGACCTGTGGTATTGCGTCACACGATCAGGCGAACGCTTGCGCTAGTGCTGCTTAAATATTTAGTGCCTATACACCAGCCATAAATAAGAATAAATACGAGTAGTTCAATTTTAGAGTGTAATTATTAAAAAGCTCTATTAAATATTTTATATTTATGTTAATGAATGCTTTAAATAGTTAGGAGAAGGCTTTTGATTTTACATTGTGGCGTATTTACTCGTACTTAAACGATAGACTGTTTACTTATCAAATTGAAGTTTGAGCTTAACAAGCTTTATTTATAGTTTTTGTACTAGATACGCTGTAAAAAATAGTAAATAGCTGATTTTTAAATTTTAATACACAAAAATCCTTACAAATATATTATTTATTACCGTATGATTGTTACATTATTTCAACGAGAGCCTTGAGAATAAATTCTAATTGTCAGTTTAACAAAGTGTTTCAATTATAATATTCACAGATAACTCTGATTCTCAGTTTAACCGGGACCTTTGTTCATTTTATTCACAGAAAGCATTAGTTTTATACATTTCCTAGTACAAGTTCGGAATTTTATACAATTCCTAGGAAATTCATACATTTCCTAGGATATGTGTGAATTAAGTAATCTTTAAAACATTATTTCATACATTTCCTAACGAGCTCCGGAATTGTATACATTTCCTAGGAATTGTATACAATTCCTGGATTTAACACATTTCCTGTAACATATCTATATTTCAGACAATTTTTATAGTTATTACAGGATCGATACCGAGACATTAATCCACTTTTTTTTCTTTTTTTTTCTGACGACTGCTGCATTTAATTTACTTTAATTTAATTTAATTTGATTTAATTTTTTAATTTAATTTAATTTAATAATTATTCGAATAATGCCCATCTCTGATACAACTGATTCGATAACCGCAAACGTAACTTTGTAATTCTATGTTTGCCCCCAGATTTATATGGGATTACAAAGTTATCTAGCAGATGATGTATATAAAAAAATAGGCCGAAATTGCAAAATATTTTAATTTTCCTTTGATTTATATAATAAACACTAATTCTATTCTAAATTTGAAGCTTCTATGTCTGCTAGAAGTGCCTTAGAGTTTTGATGATCGGTCAGTGAGTCAGTTAGTCAGTCAGTGAGTGAGTGACAAAATTAAGAAACTTTGACTAGTTATAATTCATGAACTACTGGTTCCAATTGATTGAAATTTGAAATGTACCCTATTTATACAATGACTGCTTGGTTACTGAAAACTCAGGCTCCTAGTTTTATCCACAACGAAGTTATAGGGGGGTCGAAAAAGCCCGTTAGGAAATGTATGAAATAATGTTTCAAGGATTATTTAATTCACACATATCCTAGGAAATGTATGAATTTCCATTTTTGAATGTTTGAATTCTATAAAATTCCGAACTTGTACTAGGAAATGTATAAAACTAATGCTTTCTGTGAATAAATTGAACAAAGCTCGCTACTAAACTGAGAATCATTGTTAAACTGACAATTAGAATGTTTTCCCAAGGCTCTCGTTGGAGTAATGCAACAATCATACGGTAAAAATATAATATATCTGTAAGGCTTTTTGTTAATTAAACTTTAAAAATCAGCTATTTATTATTTTTTACGGCGTATCTAGCACAAAAACTATAGATAAAGCTTGTAAAGCTCAAACTTTAATTTGATAAGTGAACAGTCTATAGTTGAAGTAAATAATACGCCACAATTTAAAAGCAAAAGCCTTTTTTTAACTATGCAAATAAAGCCACCCAGATAGCATAAATATAAAATTATTAGGGCTTGCTAAAATTGAACTATTTATTCTTATTTATGGCTGGTATATAGGCACTGAATGTTTGCGCAAGCGTTCGCCTGATCGGTTGACACAATACCACAGGTGGGACACTCCAAAGGACCAACGTGGTTCTAATTTTTATAACAGACAAAGACCATAAGTAAATGAAAATCAAAGAAAAATAGTCTTTATGCTTCATCGAATACGACGCAACACCATTCGGCGGAGTTTGGCGGCGCCTACGGGATGCAGTGAGTGGAGGGATATCGGGCGGGGAACTTATTTTGGTGCGGAAAAGTAAATATCGTTTCTGTACGAGTAGTACTATTATATACTTCTGTGGCAATAGCCTCCCCTCGCTCCGCTTTCCTCGCTTTCCCATTGACATCTTGAATGTATTACATTTCCGATTGCCATTTAGGAAATGTATACATTTCCTAGGAAATGTGTCTAATATAATTTATTTCATACATTTCCGGGCGAAATTAGGCATTGTATACTTTTCCTAGGAATTGTATACAATGACGGATTTCATACATTTCCGTTAACATATGCATTTTCAATTATGGATTTTAATATAGACCCTTTGTTAGTACATTTAAATTGTCTATAGATATTAACTACCATACCATACTGATAATTATACGAGTTGTTACCATAAATTATATTTATTGCACAAAATGCGTACCTCAGCTTCCTAAGAATAATTATTTTAATGGAGAAGAAGTTAAATGGTTACCATTGCTCGTTTTTGCTGGCAACATCCATTTGCTCCATGTTGTGGCGAACCAGCCATCTACACCGCAATGTAACTAGAATATTAGTTATATCCGTGCTTATTATTTTACTCCATAAACTTATGAGGTTTTAAGTGATTTAAAATTAATAACTGTTCTTAAAGTGTCGCTAAAATTATTTTATTTGTCCTTAATCATATTTAATTACACACGCCATTTATTTTAAATAGAAGTTCAGTACTGAAATTTTTGATTGCCTATTTGACTTTTTTTATCAGCCATATTTCTGCTTGAAAATAAATTTAGTTGCCAAAACAAAAAAATCGATGCCAGTTTCAATTTAAAAGCTACCTTCCAATTAATTAATTTAGTAGCTACTTTATGCTTAAAATTTTACCTCACATTAGTCGCCAACCCATTATTTTTAGCACCCAAGGCCATAAAAACGAGTTAAAAAACATAACCTGCAATGCAACCCTCAAAAGAATGCACAAAAAAATTTTTTATTCAAAGCGAAAACTGTTAAATAATCTCTTCGTGTGTTCGCTAAAATATTTCTTCTCGTCTTACGATTTTTCGTCGAAATACGGAAAAAGCGTGATGAAGTTTGACTATTATGTCGCATTAGCTGTCCGCCCACGGCTACGCCCACGTGGTTTTTACACGCTTTATATTAGCTTCACTTGTAAGTAACTATGTATGTAAGAAAATCTTGGAATCCTAATTTGACCCACTTCCCGGTATTCGATTAGGATGAAATTTTGCACACGCTCTGAGTTCTGATGACAATACATGACTAGCTAAGAAACGTCATTACAAATCCAATATGGCGGCCTCCCCATTAATGTACCTATCTAAAAAAATCTTGGAATCTTAATTTGACCCACTTCCTGGTCTTCGATTCGGATGAAATTTTGCACACGCTCTGAGTTTTGATGTCAATTCATGACTAGCTAAGAAACGTCATTACAAATTTAATATGGCGGCCTCCCCATTAATGTATCTAAAAAAATCTTGGAATCTTAATTTGACCCACTTCCCGGTCTTCGATTAGGATGAAATTTTGCACACGCTCTAAGTTTTGATGACAATGCATGACTAGCTAAGAAACTTCATTACACATCCAATATGGCGACCTCCCTAAGATGGCGAACTGGCTGTTTGAAATCCACCCCCATGATATGGGTATCAAATTAAAGGGTTTGCTGTCAGGAATACGACAAAAAAAGTCACGTGACTTAAATCCAATATGGCGGACGTCCAAGGTGGCGGACAGAAAGCGTGTTTTTTAGTTTTTTAAACTATGTATTATTATTTTTATTTCGCTTGGTAACAAGTATAAATAATATTTTCTCTTGTTACAGATTTATCAACAGTCAACTGAGTAAGTTGCCCCACAAGTCCGGTGAAGCTTGATTGGTCGTACTTTTCGACACAAGCGCAGGTCAATTTTAAAAAAAGTAACCATTTATTTCAGGCCAGTTTACTGAGACCTCCATCGCCGTGCAAGTCCATCCACGGCAAGGGCCTTAGAAGTCTGGTCGGTCTACCATTCCTACTGGCCTGCTAAGTCCCAAGCCGTGGCGGGAATATATGCACTGAGACACTTCCAGTGGACCTGAACATGAAGATTTTTATACACAGCTACATATTTTATGATACATTTGATTATAGAATTCCCTTCTTATTATCATGTAAATTTAGAACTATATTCTATTACAATATTAGGTATGGTATTTTTTTAAAAGATATAAATTTTCTTAAAATAGATAAAGAACGTATTGAAACTGAAATCAAACTGTGAAAATATGAATAAATTGAATTAAGACTTTTGTTTTTTTTTACTTCGCTCGTTGATGTCTTTTGTATTGCAGGACAAATATAGCGCAAAAGCGTAGTGTAGTGTGTGTGTGTTGAACAATACCGAGTTACCTGTAGAAATTATTAAATTATTTAAGTATTGGTATGACAACCAAAGTAATTTTGTAAGATGGAATGGCCAATGCTCAGATGAATATAAATTAGTTTGTGGAGTAAGGCAGGGGGGATTAACCTCTGAGAGGTTACCTCTCCCACCTTATTTAATTTGTACGTTGATGGACTGATTGGAGAGCTCAGCAGCGCAGGTGTCGGTTGTTCGATTGACGGCTGTTTTATTAACAACATTAGCTAAGCGGACGACATACATGGTGCTGCTGGACCCTCAATCAACTCCATTAGGATACTATTGTCCATTTGTGAAAAATATGCATTGGCCCATGGGCTCAAGTCTTAGAGCAACGCCGGCCTTCCGTACCGGAACGGAAGGCCCGCGTTGCTCTAAGGCTCAAGTCAATTTCAAAAAGAGCGAACTGCTGGTTTTTAAAGCTGGAACTAAAACTTACCCAGTTCTTCCAGTAACAATAAATGGTACAGTTTTATACCAAGTTTCTAAATTTAAGTACTTGGGCCACTGGGTCACTGAGTGTTTGACAGACGATGTAGATGTTGACAGGGAACGCAGAGCATTGTCGGTGAGGGGCAGTCGTTGCGCTGTTCATCCTTGTCTATTACACGCATTCGACAAGGATGAATAGGCAAAATGACGTAGAAATGACGTAGGCTCGTGTCAGTCACGTGGTCTAACGGTTAGACCTTGTTTTCTTGGACCATGGTGAGGGGTAATATACTATCACGCAGGTTTGCACGCTGCTCACGTGATGTGAAAATCACACAAAGTTATTGCCAAACATTATCACTACATAGTATAAAATAAAGTCGCTTTCTCCGTCCCTATGTCCCTATGTCCCTATGTCCCTCCCTTTGTACGCTTAAATCTTTAAAACTACGCAACGGATGCGGTTTTTTTTAATAGATAGAGTGATTCAAGAGGAAGGTTTATATGTATAATACATGCATAATATACTGAAGGATAACCCACAATAACCAATTTCCCGTGCGGAGCCGGGGCGGGTCGCTAGTACATAATAATATGCAGCCTGTGAAGCAATTATACGAAAAGAGCCTACAATGCTCTGCGTGTTTGGACACACATACTTTTAGGGGTTTGTTGGGGCTACTCTGGCGCTGCAGTGCGGCCGGGATGTTTGTGGACCACAGTACAGATGGCTTCCAGGCCATTCTGCGCAAACGAGTGGCCTCGAATTAATCGTAGCACCAACTAGCTCCTGAGGCTCATCGCGGACAGAGTGGGTGGTCCAATATTGAGGCATAGATCATCCCTACATGTACTGCATAAATAATGTAAATTTAAAATTTTATTAATATAGTTATAAAACTCTTGTTACTACGTGTAATTTAATTCACAGTGCTGAAATAAATAGGTATTTGGATGCAGTTATCCTGATGTTCAATCGTACAAAAATTAAAATTCTTGCACAAATAACAATTCAAAAATGTGATTAATTTAATAAAATACACATATGAAAATTTTTACAAATTGCTTATGTCGCCATAATTTACATTGAGTTTTTTTGTACATTTTTACTTTGATTTTCAATAATAAAATCTTTCTTATATTATGTAGCCCAGACTGTCCCACTGCCGGGCTAATGCCTTTCTGTGGTTAAAATTACTATCTTGTGGTTAAAATTACTATTTTGTATCGGAGTGTTGAAAAAAATCTTTTCGTTTTCGAGAGTTTATCTGGGAAAATGGCTAAAAAACATTGTTTGAGCATATCCTTTTAGTAATTTCTTAGCCTTTATTTACAGCATGTATAAATTCTATGGAGAATATAAGGGTATAAGTACAGCCATAGAGCTGGGGTTTCTAAGCGGCATGTGCCTACCCCATGCACTGCCCTTGGAAATCCCAAACATGCTGGCGACGACTCTACAGCGACGGGACGACCACGACACGACGACGACGGGACGACCACGACACGACGACGACGGGACGACCACGAGACGACAGGAAACCCTTACTATCTACCTAATTCTTCTTCGTGTCGTGTGCTAGTAAGATCTTCAATTTATTGTTTGAACAAATTATCAAGTTTGTTTATTTCATAATGAGTAGACGTAATTAATTAAAGGATTAATTAATTAATGGTTTCCCAGAAGATATTTCTACTTAACCTTTGTTTTCTTAGCTATAAAGTATCATACATAGTATAAAACAAAGTCGCTTTCTCTGTCCCTATGTCCCTCCCTATGTCCCTTTGTATGCTTAAATCTTTAAAACTACGCAACGGATTTTGATGCGGTTTTCTTTAATAGATAGAGTGATTCAAGAGAAAGGTTTTTATGTATAATACATGCATAATATATTAGCCTATGTCCGCCCCCAAGGTCTATTCTAACTTTGTGCCAAGTTTCACCAAAATCGGTTTAGTACTTTCGGAGCATTTTAAACTAATAGGAATATTTTACGTATTTTTTTACACCTTGGGTTACAATTATTGAAGTTTTAGTAAGGATCTCTAATTTTTTGAAAATAAAATATAGCCTATGTTACTCAGGAATCATGTAACTTCACAACAGTGAAAGAATTTTTGAAATCGGTTCAGTAGTTTCGGAGCCTATTCGATGCAAACAACAAACAAACAATCAAACATCTTTATAATATTAAAGTAGTATAGTATATATAGAAAGAATAGATAGATAGATAAGATCGTTATGTAACGTTCTCTTTTCTTTTATCCGGTTGACTATCGACTTAAAGCAACGCCGGCCTTACGGAAGGCCGGCGTTGCTCTAAGACTATCGAGGATGAAAAAAGTATGACGTAAAGTAGCGACAAGAATAAATAGAAACGGGAATGGGAAGGCTATTGAAAAAACTTTATAATTTTTAAACGTATTTTAATTTCGTCTGTTCTCAAGTTTCATAATTTTAAGACGTTAAACAGAAACTTGCAATAAAATATATTATAGTTAATTAATTGTCTAATACCTACTCTCGCTAAAGTCGATGTCGTGATTGTAAGGGCTTCCGCTGCGTTTATTATTTATTTTTTTATTGACCTATGCTTGTGTCGAAAAGGTACAACCAATCAGTTTTTCTTTCTTTTTAATCATCAATAGACAGCTACATACACCCGCGATCACGGCGCGTGTTCCAGCGAGACGCAGCAGACGCCCTAATAACTACAGGAATATGTATAGAATAATAGTAAAACTACTTTCACAAATTAATGGCTGAATTTACAATTGTTTGAAAACTTTTACTAAAGGCTGACACATTCAAAAGCTTAAAATTCCATTGTGGTCTCTCAATGGGAACGTAAACCAGGAATAGTACTTAAGTATCATACATAAAATAACATTACATAGACGGGACACCATAATGATGTGAAGCCAAGCCACAGTGAATCTTTTGGAGAGAACTAGGAACTAACTAAGGGACCTAAATTTTACCTAAATGAGCGGTAAATATCACATAGTTAATGCATAGTTATTATTTTCAGCATAAAAACCAGTCAAGTGCGAGTCGAATGGTATTATTGAGTTTAAGATTAATCTAATAACACTAAATATACCTAATAGTTAAAAATATATAAGATTTTTAAAATAAGCTTACATCAGGTGCAATGAAGAGTGCTCAAAGTAACAAATCAAACGAGCCCAAACCAAAGTCAAGTAAACAAACAACAACAGACGAACAATAAGGCTGCATTTCTATCAACGATGAGCAACGATGCAGCTAGGGATATGTTAGTAAATGGTAGACATAGATAGACAAATATGTATTGGTTCTTTACATAGAAATCCCTCGCTACATATCTCTGGCTCGCTACAAACGCAGCTTAGGCGTTGGATAGGGAGGAAATCATCAGCTCACGTTAATCACTCATCTATTATACAATTCAAAGTCTTTATCCTATTGCCACACATCTTAGTCTGCCTTGTTCCGTTTTCTTCGTCGTCTCAGTAATGAATTTCCTTGAAAGTAAAGATCAGCCGATGAATGGACGCGTTTTTTGTTGATACCGCGCCGCAAGCGATATTGCATTATATGCAGCGGTGAGTCTCCGCCGACTTTTATATTTACTATATGCTTCGGGTAGATGCGACTAGAAAAAACCACTTCGCCTCTCCCGCAGAAAACTTCCACGGAACTGTAGTCGAAGAATATTCGCCAGTGGACCAGGTCACCCGGTGGTGCCCAGTCTGTCTTGCGCAACCCATCTTCACCCCCCCTGTTTATACTAACATGTCCGTATTGCGCTATATATTCAATAGTAAAACTCTCCTCGTCGCCCCACTCTAAAGATATCATGGCATGGTTTGCCCCTGCACTGGAATTGACTATCAATTCAAATGCCTTACTCCCCGAATTGAAAGTCTCTCCCGGAGAGTACCATGCGTCCTCCAAATTCTCCACTCGTAGGTCAATGGTTTCCCGGGCAGGGACCATGAGGATTTTCCCGTCCTGGTTCAGGCGTAACTCTCTCACGAGGGTTAACATACTCGCCCAACCCTCCTTCGATTCCACGAATTTACTCTCCCACATACCGAACCATCCGATTAGCAGTCTTCTTCCGTCGTCGCTCAAAAGCGTCTGAGAAGCATAAAAATCATGGCCGTGGTCGAGGGTATTGTAAGTGGCCGTTGACACCTCAAAATCATCCTTGTTAAACTGTCCCGTCAGATAATCAAATTTTCCAATTAGGTATCCAGTTTGGTACAAATTCCGAAAGCGGTAACCGTCTGTTTGGATGCCTCGAACGCAGAATATGAGGACGTGAAAGGACTCCATTTCGAAGAAGTCTGGATTCTCCCACATATATCCCATGTCGCCATACGATCGAGCAATGGTGCCGTTGAACTTCCAATGAAACATATCAGGAGATGTGAACAGCTGCAGCTCGCCTTGACGTTCCGGCGACATCACGCCGATCAGCATATACCAGGAGTTGCGATACCGCCACACCTTCGGAGTTCTAGAGCTTGTTATATTTGGAAACTGCGTCTCATTGATTATCGGGTTGTAGAGGTACTTCTGGAAGTTGATGCCGTCCGAACTGATAGCGACGTTCTGGTTGTGTTGCGTGCGGTTGTGCATTAACACGTTCCCCGTGTAGAAGAGGGTGAGGTAATCGTTGTGTACAATAGCGGAGCCGCCGAGGCAGCCGTGCTTTTCATATTGCTCTTTAGGCAACAGTGCAGGGGGATAATGAGTCCAGTCGACGAGAGATTCGGTGACCGCGTGTCCCCAAGCGATGTGTCCCCAAGAACCAGTGTAGGGGTGGTAGAGGTAGAACAAGTGGTAAAGGTTGCGGAATTTCACGAATCCAGAGGCGTCATTGATCCAGCCCGCTGGGGCCGTGACGTGGTAGATGGGACGGAATCTCTTCTTCACTTGGATCTCTTCTGCTTGAATGTTTCCGACGCCCCCGCCGAGGCCGGGCAGGGATATGGGGATCACCTCAGCCGCGCCGAGAGTCACTAGGAGCGCAGAAAGTAACGCGCCGACCACTGCCGCCCGCATCGCGACAAGATTCACTACTGACCGCCCAAATTAAAGATTATTGTTTGACAATTGATGACACAATAGTAATTGTTTTATAAACTCTATTCTGTATTATACTCTCTATAAAATTGGGTTTAGATGATTACGTTATAAATTCGGTCGGTGATAGATGATCGCATTAATATCATAACATGCATTTCAATAGGTACATACAATGCCATCATTGTACTTTTGACACACATTTCATGAAATGCATCAATTTCTACTGGACTAACTGGACTCTACTATTTCTTTAATAAACAAAATGCATCGTTTGATTAATCACTGAACTAATATTCGTCGATGGTTCAATAAATACTTGTTAAAGACTGAGTATACTGAGTATTTAAACACAAGAAACTCTTGATAAACTTTTTTGAAGTTCGGGATAGTTTTAGTTGTAAAGAACTCTGTGTTACTTTATGGAAAAATACTTAAGCGTAATAATTTATCATGGACTTGTTTAGTCATTGGTTTTGAGTAACTTTTCCAAGGAAACTTTTTTGGGAATTAAAATATAATGTTTATTTCTTTGATTTTATTTCTTTTAGTTTGTTTGCGTGCACCTGCTTTATTATCTCTGTTCGTCTTGTGGTTCGCTGGTGGAGAATGCCGTACGTACGGCATTAGGTCCGCCAATTGTGTTGTGCAATTAAATAAATAAAGAAATTTCTACAATTTCACCTTCATGTCGACTACAGCAATTTTAATTACACAGATACGCAAAATGTCAGACACGCAGATTGTCATAAATCGCAAAATGTCAGGAACTCAAAGTGCTCAAAGTCAGATTCGCAAAAAGTCAGACACACAAAATGTCACAAACGCCTAATATCACATACCTACGCAGAATGTCATACTCAGAATGACAGATACGCAAAACGTCATCTATACGTTTACGAAAGATTTATTGTTTTATTTATAGGCTCCGAAACTACTAAACTAATTTTAATAAAACTTGGTACAAAGATAGAATAGAACTTGGTGAATAACATAGGCTACCTTTTACCGCGGGAAAATTCCTCATTTCCACGGGAAAAACTCTTAACGCGGGTGGAGCCGCGGCGAAAATCTAGTGCTGAAATAAGAGGCTGATCTATAAAATTGTATAATTTTATTGGTGTGTACCCTGTGCTACTATAAGAATACAATTGTATGAAAATTTATTATATCGCCATTTATTAATTTTATGTAACTAGGTACTTTTTGCATATCAACGTTGAATTTCGCTTTTACATAGGTACTTGACAATTTCTATTTATTTAGTCAGAAATATTTTTGCATTGTTTTGATAAAATTGTGTAATAGATTTTATCTAGACAATTTTTGTTTAAAATACTTAGTTAACTGACAACTTTTAAAAAATATATTGTATTTTAATTATACTCTTTCTAAAAATGTTGATGATTTATTTATCTACCTAAGTTAACTTGAACGTGTTCTTAAATAAAAATTATAACTAATGTGGACAGAAAATGTTTTAATAATTTCTTCCTGCCTATCGTTCATTTCATGACATTGTGCGTATTTGACATTCTGAGTTTCTGACATTCGGCGTTTCTGGCTTTCTGCGTATTTGTGACATTTGTGACATTTTGCGTAAAATTTCACTCACCTGACAATCTGCGTATCTGATATAAAGCGTGTAATTCATTTTTTTACCGAGTAGGTACCTACTTTATCGGACATTTCATACATAGGCAGTAATAAATTAATTACGTTCTCGAAAAAAGTTTCTTTGTGCAAATTTACTGGGCATGCCGCATGTCCTTTTATATTTACCAAGCCGTCAAAAACAACACTCTGTATGTAATGTAAGTGTAGAAACACCTATTGCTCAGAAACTATTATTCTGATTGTAATACTTTTTATGACAAATTCATATTATTGAATTGGTATTACGGTTTAGTTTTTATTGAGCCAATAAAACTGTTCTAGTGTTATTCCGTATTCTTTCTAAAAGTTCCTGAAAGTCTGAACTGAGACTTAGGAAATATACCTCTGTGTTTGTTTATGATAAGACGTGAAGATTAAAAGTTTTTTTTCTGACAAATATTCTTAAATGGCATAATATTACTAACACATTATAAAGTTTTCATGTTAAGATATAAATAACGTAACACTCTGTGGTAACACTAAATTAAAACATTGTTTTATGTTAATAAAATATATATTATTTCTGAAAAAATATAGGTTTATAATAAATTAAAACAAAATCAAAGTTATCTTCATTATTAGGTACCTTATACTTAAACTATGGTCTAGTTAACTTTAAATATAAATACTTCATTAATATAAGAAGGTGTAGATAACAAAACAAACAATGTATAAGTTCAGATATTAAAAATATGAGAACATATATTAAACCTATGTTTCAGATAGATATATCTGCAACCCCATATAATCTGACATTTCTTACAAAAACATATTAAAGTAAAAACATTAACGAGCAGTGGCACCTTTTAGGCTTAATATAATAATTAACTTAATAACAACGTGATGTAAAAATAACATTCAGATTTTACCAAATAAATGTTCCTACGCTAGAGAGTCTTTTCGACGAAATATCATAATTTGACACTGTCCAAAAAGTTATGGTTCAATCATGCATTTGGTAGTACTTATTAACATGGGTTAAATACAAGTTTTTATTCAGTTTAATACAATGTCAAGTGAAATATTTAAATGGCCATAAAATAATAAGCTTATCATGAGTCATGACATGAATCAATTCGTTCTAGTGTACTTACTTAAACACTTAGCTGCTTAATACAAGTCGCAAATAGATTTTTCAAATAATATTACAATGCGAATTTCCAAAAAAAACAAAAAACATATTGAAGGTACAGTAGCCAGCACATGCGGCTGGACATGTTGACCTTTAGAGCGCCCGTATTCCGTAGCAGTAGGGGTGAATTTCGTAGTGCGAATGTGCAACCGCATGTTTTTAGGGTTCCGTAGCCAAATGGCAAAAAACGGAACCCTTATAGATTCGTCATGTCTGTCTGTCTGTCTGTCCGTCCGTATGTCACAGCCACTTTATTCCGAAACTATAATACCTATACTGTTGAAACTTGGCAAGTAGATGTATTCTGTGAACCGCATTAAGATTTTCTTACAAAAATATAAAAAAAAACAATAAATTTTGGGGGTCCCCATACAAAAAACTGAAACTCAAAAAAAAATCATCAAACCCATACGTGTGGGGTATCTATGGATAGGTCTTCAAAAATGATATTTAGGTTCCTAATAAAATAACATTTTTTTCTAAACTGAATAGTTTGCGCGAGAGACACTTCCAAAGTGGAAAAATGTGTGTCCCCCCCCCTCTAACTTCTAAAATAAGAGAATGATAAAACTAAAAAAAAATATATGATGTGCATTACCATGAAAACTTCCAACGAAAATTGGTTTGAACGATATCTAGTAAGTAGTTTTTTTTTAATACGTCATAAATCGTAAACCGCAATTTACCTTTCACTATTATTAAAACATCGATCAAAGTCACAACGAACTACAAAAACTTTTATATTATGTTACTGGCTGCTACGGAACCCTTCATGGGCGATTCCGACTCGCACTTGGCCGCTTTTTTATTTAATCAAAAGGTAATTTTTTTAACTTACAACAAAACTGCTCGCCAAACCGAACATCAGTTGGTTGGCGAGTGCTGGCTTCTGTACGCGAAATTGCTGCAGTTCATTATATCACAGAAATAAAAGTTTGGTTAAATATGTATAACTTACAAAATATCTCCGTATATGCATATAAAATTTTACTATAACCTAAATTAACACTTAATATTAGAGAGATATGTATAATTTTATAATTTAGTATAAAAATACCCAGTAAATTGATTATGGAATGTTTCAATACCTGTAATGATTGATTATGCCACAAAACAAGTCTAAAAATATAAATTATATTATCATTAAATAACTATGGTATAAAATACTACCGATTCCAGCCACCAGTTAGGCAACGTCATCTCCTAATGAAATATAAATGAATGAAAAGATTTATTTCAGACGACTAAGGTTCATACAAAGTTGTTAGCTTTAAATAAATAAATATAAATATATGTGGGATATTTCACACACGACCATTTGACCCCAAACTAGGCAGAGCCTGTACTAGGTATCACACAGCTGATATAATTATGTACAGCATCCAGGCCCAAGGCAAACATTCGTGTGATGAGCACTTGCGTTTGCCTTGTGTCTGGATGTTGTATATACAGGGCGTCCCACGGCTATGCCACATGGAGGGAAAGTACCTTAAATATTGTAGGTAGAACATTTTACTGAAAGAAGACATTATTTTATTTCTAAAAACTATTAAAACTGCATTCATACATTTTATAATAATAACATGGTTGAGCCGGGAATCAAACCCGCTACACGAGAAAAAAAAAATCACCTGTAGTTTTATCATACCAATCGAAAGGCTTCATCATAAGGATTATTTTTTGCTAAATAACATAGTGTCAGAAATAAAAGGAAGACTATGAATTTTAACATTAGATGTGGCCGGCCGAGATTGCCAGATCTAGCCCCGTTAGATTTTTGAAATGGGATTATGTAAAAAAATTTAGTTGACAAGAACCGGTAAGAAAATGTCCACGAGCTACAAACAGAACTTAGACGTATTAATCTAAATATCCACCACAACAAGTTAAACAATCGACAGGGAGTGAAATAAAGAGTGTAATTTGTATTCAACGGGTCATTTCGAACATTTGATAAAATTGATAAATTTTGTACTAAAAATGTTAAAATACAAAGTCTTCCTTTTATTTCTGACACTATGTTATTTAGCAAAAAATAACCCTTATGATGAAGCCTTTTGATCGGTATGATAAAACTACAGGATATTTTTTTTTCTCGTATAACGGGTTCGATTCCCGGTTCAACCATGTAATTATAAAAAAATGTATGAATGCAGTTTTGATAGTTTTTAGAAATAAAATAATGTCTTCTTTCAGTAAAATGTTCTACCTACAATATTTAAGGTACTTTCCCTCCATGTGGCACAGCCGTGGGACGCCCTGTATTGTATGTATATCAGCTGTCTGACATCCATAGTACAGCACAAGCTCTGCCTAATTTGTGGGCAGATGGCTGTGTGTGAGATGTCCTACATATATTTATTATTTTCCTGAAGTAATAATCACGTTTGTAACATTAGTGTGATATGATAAGAGAACACCTTTTCGCTTCTGTGATGAGATGAGACGAGACGAGACGAGATGAGACGAGACGAGACGAGATGAGATGAGATGAGATGAGATGAGATGAGATGAGATGAGATGAAATGAAATTTGTGAGACGTCTTCGCTTATCGCCGTAGAGTAGCCGTGATACTATGAGTTCAAACAGCTCGGGTCAAGCGGTGTGCGCATGCCTGAGCGCAGTGTGCAGGTCTGCCCAGAGCGCGGCGGCGCGCGCATGCGCCGTGCCGTGCGCGCGGAACAGCTCGGGAAGAGACTCCAGCGCGGTCAGCGCGTACGCGCGGGCTATGCGCGCCTCCTGCAACAACATTATACCATAGACTATGCTCTGTTTCTTATAAATCCGGACGATTTTTTTATATAATCACTACTTATTATAAAACAAAGTCGCTTTCTCTGTCCCTATGTCCCTATCTATGTCCCTTTGTATGTTTAAATCTTTGAAACTACGCAACGGATTTTGATGCGGTTTTTTTAATAGATAGAGGGATTCAAGAGGAAGGTTTATATGTATAATACATGCATAATATACTTAAGGATAACCCACAATAACCATTTTCCCGTGCGGAGCCGGGGCAGGTCGCTAGTAATAATAATTGTGGGACATCTCACACACGGCCATCTGACCCCAAACTAGGCAGATCCTGTACTATGGGTGCAACATCCATACACAGGGCAAACACAAGTGCTCATCACACGAATGTCTGCCCTGGGCGGGATTTGAAACCGCGACCCTGTGCTCAGTAGGCAGACGTACTACCAACTAGAGGCTACGGGGCCGTCGGGGGCGGCCGGGTATATTGTGGGACATCTGGGAATTCACCTCTTTCTTTTCTTGAAAGGTATTAAAAATAATGTAACACCATAATGTCTGGCAAGGTCACACCCTTACCCCACCTTCAACTACGATATGCCAAATTGCGTTTTTTGCGATAATTTCCTATAGTTTTATTCGAGGTTTCGTGTTCGAATCCCGGTGGGGCACTGGTCGAGCAAATACCAGAAGTACCAGGGTAACAGGAGTGTGTAGTAGTTACCTCGAGGCTGCAATGCATAGCGTAGCGGTGTCTCTGCCGCAGCAGCTGGCTCACGGAGGCTGGCGGCGGAATGCGGTTTATAGCAACCACGTCAGTTCTAACTACTGCCACATAAGTCTTACCAGAAAGTTTTCGTCTAGATGTAAACTCGTCTAGATGGAGACTTCGCTTCTCGTTACGGACGTTTCGTTTTGTTTTTTTTTATGCTATGGCATTGCGTTAATAGTGATAACTTTAATAGTGACAAGGCAAGCAACTCGGTAGTGGCGATGACAGCCCTTAAGGGCCATGGCCCTTTGCGCGGCCTGTGGCAGGGCAAGTCACAAATCAGAGCATAGATAATGAGACGCGGTGTACGGTTTTAATTTTAAAAGTGTGATGCTACGACTACAAATTGTTACGATAAAGCAAAAATAAATATCTTATCTTATCTAGCCTAAGCTGTCCCACTGCTGGGCAAAGGCCTCCCTCTTTTTCTTCCACTGCTCCCTGTCCTGAGCTACCTCTGGCCAGTCTTTCAAGTAGCTATCAAGCTCGTCCCGCCATCTTCTACGCGGCCGTCCACGTCTACGCCTATTGGTTGGTGGGTTCCAAACCGTGGTTTCTTTTGCCCAAATAAATATAAAAAAAGGTAAATATCCAAAAAAATAAAATATATACCAGGGTAACAGGAGTGTGTAGTAGTTACCTCGAGGCTGCAATGCATAGCGTAGCGGTGTCTCTGCCGCAGCAGCTGGCTGGCGGCGGAGTGCGGCGCGGCGAGGGCGGCGGCGGCGCGCTCCCCGTGAAGGCCTCTGCTAAGTCGAGCACATAGCTCCCGCCATGCTTGCAGCGCATCCACTGCTAGGAGCATGCGCGCGCACGGACCGTCTTCTGATACGTCCAACTCGTCCGGAGTGTCGCCTACTACTGTCGCTAAACTGTTCAAATCAATATGTTTTATTGATACCTTGAAAATTGGTAAAATACAAAAATAATCATTAATAAGTGGATTGAGACAACACAAGACCGACAAAGTTGGCATAGACTGAAGGAGGCCTACACCATGAGGTCGAAAAAGGCTAAGAAGGAAGAAGACAAAAATTCATAATGAGAGAATAATAAAAAGACGACAGTGATAGCGATCCTTTTCAGACAACTGTTGAGTATGGAAATACAAGTAGGTGGAGCGGGTGAAACAACTAATACCTTACATTTTTTATGATATTTTTGTTTCGAATCTCTAGCGAGAAGTAAATTAAAATGTATATCTATACTAAAGAAGGAAAGATTTGATTGTATGTTTGTTTATTTTGATTCTTTTATAAAAACATAGAATAGATCTTGGCTTGGAGAGTAACATAGGCTACCATTTACTGCGGAAAAATTCCCCATTCCCACAGAAAAAACTGTTAACGGAAAGTTTATTGTAAAGCCGAGCATAGTTACAGCCATGCTTGCAGCGCATCCACTGCTAATAACATGCGTGCACACCACGGAGTAGAGAGGGAAGAGATGCCTTCTGTACGGTCCAGTTAGACTCGTACACGTGAGTCAAGTTGTTGTAGTTAAGTTGATGGAGAGCGCAGAGAAGAAACACACAAAGTTAAGTTGGTAGATATAATGATGTAAAGTTGTACAAAGTAAATAGGTAAATGGCGACTTCTCTCTATGACGTATGAACGCACTCTGGTCAGTAATTCATAAAAATGTGGAAAAGACTGCGCCAGCCAAATGTGGGTCGCAGCGTAAGCAAAATGCTAAATAAAATATGAGGTGTTAATTTATGTGCGGTCTTAAACCGTACACCTTCTTACGATAATTGTACGACAGCGGATGTCCCCAGTGGAAGGGGGTGCGGGGAGAAAATTTTCTATGGCACAGTGACGCCATCTAGCAGTGAGTAGCTAATCTAGCTTCTGAACGCGTGCGTAAACAACGATCAAGATGTTCTTTTACTCGATAATAGAGAGCGTGGCAGTCGCCGAACATTCTAGTAAAATAATTTACGGCAATTAAATAAGAGCAAAACAATACTTACGAATGGAAAGTTATACTTTTTTTCCTTTTGTTGAACTTTTGGAATTTAAAAAATAACACCGCATCTTTCTTACACTAATTTCATACATAAGTATTTTTTTATCGGATACGTCGAATACGTGCGATTACGAGACAAACAAACTTATAACTGACAAAAGCGATAGCTAGTGGTGAAAAGTAGAACACGAAGTAGACGCCTGCGAATAGACGGCTACTATCGTTATGAATAAAAGAATGAATGAAAGTCATCTCCTCTTCCCTCTCTACTCCATGGTGTCCTATTTTAAATAAATTTTAGGGAAACAAATTAAAAATTCTACTTCTTCATTCGGATCATCTGATTAAAATAGCTATTTGCTGGGAGAGTCCTCGGGATATTGGCTCAAAATGATCCATCAGGTGATTCAGCCAGCAATGTCCTAACCAAACCGAGGCAAGTATCATAAAGTCAAATTTATTCAATGAGTGCCCCACCGAGATCACAGAATACCAAATAGTAGTCCCTACAGAAGCTGCACTAGGCGACATAATTCATATAAATTGCAACCCTAACTCCGTTATAATAAAGTGCAATTCAGATCGCACGGCGCTAGGCGAAAAGAAGTAGTTGCTGCATCTCTCCCTCTCGCGTATTGCGCCACTCTACGTCACACGTTTAGGGAATGGGGAATTGGTCCTGGGTCGGCCCGAGACCGCTCGGCCGGGCGGTAGGTAGTTATAGCGCGCAAGTACATGGAGTGACGGAGGCCTGCCGAGATTCGAAACATGATCGTCGGTATGTACAACCCAACGGAAATATCTAGGCACAGGCTTAATGACGTCATGCGTCGGTGCTTGCGTTCGCACCCGTACTGAATTGAAAACGGTCTGAGGTGCGGGGGAGGGCGAGGGGAAACGCATTCCAGCGAAGTGCCTAGATATTTCCCGGTCGTTCGGCAACTCGTCCCAAAACAAACTCGTCCCATTCGTAGTTCTAGTCCAGAAAGTTCGTTTTCCCAATGGGACGAGTTGCCGAACGACCCATATTTCCGACGGGTTGTATGTAGTAATGTGTTACTCACTCTGCGGCCGCCTTCATGGCTCGCCTGGTGTTGGCCCAGCGCGGGGAATCCCCCACGGCCGGCGCGGAGAGAGCGTTCAAAGCTGCGCCTAGCTCTCGCATGTCGGCCCGCTCGGTTTCATTGCGATTTTCCACTGTTAAAAAAGGACAGAACATTATATGAAATATAGATTTTCTTTTATTATATAGACATTACTTGTGTAATGTTGTCTGTTAGCCGCTAGTGACTCCGTGCTGTTTTTTTTCTTTCTTTTTTGTAGCACTAGCTTTTAGCTTTGTGCCATGCCAGTGTCAAGTAAAAGGTAGGTAAACAAAGCACGTTAAATAATACTGGATTATAGACCTCGCGAGTTAGTCATAGAAATAAACCTACAGTTGATTGCTGTTATATACCGATAGATGGCGCTGTTATTTTTTCATACTCCGCGAGTCACGAGTAACTTAGAAGGGTATTTCACGGTATTCAAAAGACAGAAGACGAAAGGGACGCAGTTATAGGTACCTACGTTAGAATGAGATACAAATACACCGCGCTCACTCTTGCGCATAACTGCGTCCCTTTCGTCTTTTGTCTCCCGTGATATAGGTGCCCCTAGTTCGCGAGTTCGTCAAGATTAAAGGCTCATAATACCGGGGTTTTTTTAAATATCCGAAAACTGACTCGACAAAGAATACGCTACATAACTAACGAACCTACTTTACAAATTTCACAAGAATCTGGAGAAATGCGCCTGTAGAAGAAAACAAATGGACGGAATGACATAAT
The DNA here is from genome assembly GCA_948473455.1 of Teleiodes luculella. Classification (NCBI taxonomy): domain Eukaryota; kingdom Metazoa; phylum Arthropoda; class Insecta; order Lepidoptera; family Gelechiidae; genus Teleiodes; species Teleiodes luculella. The sequence continues at coordinate 13,139,677 of OX419595.1, forward strand.
AAGCTGAAGCTTGATTCGTCGTACTTTTTCGACTCAAGCATAGGTCAATGAAAAAAATAAAGAATTGGAGGTCGCTATCTCCAACTTCTATGTCTTTTGTGTTTTGTTTTTCTTCTCCCCGCGCACTCCGCCCGCCCCCCGCTGCCGCCATGTTGGCGCATACAATGTATTCGAGGTATGTTCTCTAGTATCCCTATGGTTTGTTTCATATTAATCCGGACAAAAGGTCATTGACGACTGCATACAATGCGCACTTTTATTTTCAAACGATAAGATAAAACTATAGGAAATTATCGCAAAATACGTAAACTGGTGAGGGTCGCGGGAAGTCGCTGGATGCGGCAGCGCAGGACCGACCATTGTGGAGATCCTTGAGGGAGGCCTTTGTCCAGCAGTGGACGTCTACAGGCTGAGATGATGATGACGTAACGATGATGACGTAATTTGGCATACCGTAGTAGAAGGCGGGCTGAGCGTGTGACCTTGCCAGACATTTTGGCGTTACATTATTCTTAATAACTTCCAAGAAAAGAAAGAGGTCAATGAACTTTTGTCCGGATTTATATGAAACAGACTATAGCTCACCTCTCTCAAATATCTGGTAGAGCCTGCCCAGGCCTAGTTGCACTAATCTCAGCTGTTCTTGTTCTGACACGAAAGCCGCTTGCATTTCTTCTGTAGGCATTGATCCTCTCTGCAAATAACATTTAGCAAGTAAATTATCAAAGTAATATTGCAGGTTAGCTAAACAAGTTTATAGTAACGATTTTTATTCATTTAAGAATGGTGGGTGTAACAATTAAGTTAATAGCTTGATGAACTCTATAAGAATCAAAGATAATTATTTTTCTATCTTTCATAGTTTTGGGAATAGAAATGTTGAAAAGTCGTTAGTTACACAGTTATTTATTTTTTTAATAATTGCTATTAGCTTGTATAACTTACCTGCGTTATTTCTTTTTAAATATCGGGTCACATTTAAATAATTAAAAAAAAAAAATGTAGTTTTTAATTGCCATCATCATTTATGGCATGATATTAAATTGAATTAATATTTTTGATTCTAGCACGAAACGCGTAGATTTTCTTATTCTCTTTGAGGAAAACAGACAGCAAAAGAAAAATAATCTGTTGATTCCTTTTAACTTTAAGCACAAAGAAAACTAGTGCCATAAGCTGAAAACAAAAAAAGTGGCCTGGTTTTTTTTTTTTTTTTTTTATTGTATGCCTATGACATTTTACCGCCTTGCCGTCATTTGTCTTTGTGACTTGGCCGAAGCTTTAATAGCGCTATAGAGTTATTTTGTTTCGCATAAATATATCATTAAAACATGCTCTATTAAGTAAATGGTAATGAACGTGGGGTTTATAATCTGTCTTTATACTCACAAAATCACATCCCAATGTTTGATTGCTTGTAAAAATACAATATCATATTTAATTAATAGATATCAAACAAAGTATTCAGGTTCATTATTTTACATGAGCTTGATATGATAAATACAATAAAAACATATTTTTATCAAGTTTTAATTGCAATGGACCAAACAAAACAAAACTAATTGAATTGTTTATTTTTCTACAATAATATGTAGGTGAGAGATGCTTAATAGGAAAATGAATATAATATCCTACTTCTCTAAATGACTTTACGAGTGTATGCGACCACCTGAAAATTATCACATAGGCAATATTATGAGAAATTATCACATAATATTGCCTTGTCACCAGTTTACAAACATAACAAATCCAACTATAGACATCATTTAATCATTTAATCATTTATTTATTGCATAACCATATGGTACAAAAGATGTAAGTGTTTTAAAAATAGAACACATATGGACCCGGTAGGGCACAGCAAAATCAATCATCCTTAAAACTAGACAAATAGCGGTACTTAAATAACAATTATAAATGCTCTTACAATAAAACAAAATGTTAAAAATGTTAAAAATATATAGTTATGCATTACTATGCATAATAACTTAGTAACTACACCTCGAAGAACTCCTGCAGCGTGTAGAAGCAATTTACTAGAAGGTACTCCTTTAATTCTTTTTTGAATGCATTTAGATTTTCTTCGAGCTGAATTTCTTTAGGGAGTTTGTTGAATATTTTTGCAGCCATAGATAATGGACCAGAGCTGACAAGTTTCATGTTGGTTTCGGGCAGGGCTAATCTAGTGCGCGGTCGTAAATTGGGAGGGCGAGATTGTTTTGGAAAGAGGTGAGGGTATTTTTTTACAAATATGCTTGACTGTAAGATATAGATAGAAGTTAAAGTAAGTATTTTATATTCAATAAAGTAAGTTTTGCAGCTTGTCATCGTATCTATATTGCTAATAATTCGTAAACATCTTTTTTGTAACCGGAATAATTTTTGTACCTCTGTGCAGTTTCCCCATAACACGATTCCGTATTGGAGCCAGGCGTGTGCGTATGCGAAGTATGCAGTCAGGGCTGTTTTAATATCAGTGGTCTTTTTTAATTCGTACAACGCGTAGGTGAATCTTGATAGCTTTGAACCTATTTTCGACACGTGATCTTTCCAATCGACGTTACTATCAATATTTAAACCTAAGAGGGGATGGGATTGTACACATTCTATTTTTTTATTCTGGAAAGAGTAGTTAATGACTAAAGGTCGTTTTTGACGCGGTTTAAATTGCAAAAGTCTAGTTTTAGATACATTTATTTGTAGATTGTGATCGTTTAGCCAGTTACTTATATGAGAAAGAGATGAGTCAAGCGAGGAATTTAGGTCTGAAGAGTTAATACAGGGGAGTACCAGTGATATGTCGTCCGCGAACAGAGTGCAAGAATGGTTTATTGTTTTAGGTAAATCGTTTATATAAATTAAAAACAAGATACAGCCGAGCACGCTTCCTTGGGGGATAGATTTTGTAACTTCAACCTTTTGCGATCGTACTTTATTTATGTCGCCTGTAGTATTGTTGTAATTAGCTATTTCAACACACTGATATCGATTGTTTAAGTAAGAAGCGAACCATTTATGCACGATGCCTCTTACACCTATACCAAAAAGTTTATTCAGTAGGATTTCATAGCGTACCCTATCGTAGGCTTTGCTCATGTCAAGCAGAATTCCTACAGCATAATGTTTTTTATTTATAATGCTTAGAATTTCGTTGATATATTTAAAGACGGCTAGTGAAGTTGAATGCTGTTTTCTAAATCCGTGTTGATGTTCACTAAAAATTTTAAATTTTTCACAGAAGGAATATAACCGGTTTGCCATAGCAATCTCAAAGATTTTTGCAAATGTTGGAAGTAAAGCTATTGGTCGGTAGTTAGTATAGTCAGTTTGGTCATTTTTCTTAAAAATTGGTTTTATTATAGATAGTTTTAGTAGATCTGGTACTCGGCCCTCTGTAAATGATTGGTTGATTAAAAATGATAAAATTGGAGCTAAATCTTCGGCGCATTTTTTTATTAGAACAGGAGGCAATTCATCATGTCCGAAGCTGTATTTGTTTTTAAGTTCTTTTATTATTTTGTGTATTTCTTGAGGAGTGACTGGTCTAAGATATAGCGAGTTTTCTGAAGGTTCCAAGACTGGGCGGCCTGTCGGAGGCGAGGTTGAGCTTGTGGAGTCGGCTACAGATAGAAAGTAATTATTGAATGTATCAGCTATAATTTCAGGATCTTCTATAAATTTACCGTGTTTGTCTCTTATTTTTATGTTTGTCTTGTCTTTCTTTTTTAGTTTATTTGTTTGCGTCTTGATGATATCCCACGTGGATTTCATTATATTATCGGAATTTTTAATCTTTTTTATATTTTGGATACGTTTAGATACTTTTACAGCCTTTTTTAAGATTTTTTCATAGGTTTTGTAATTTTGCCTAAGTATTGCATTGTCAGTTTTGTTTAATAATATTTTTAATTGTCTTTTATTTCTGCAACTTTTTTTTAGTCCAGTAGTTAGCCAAGATTTTTTACCTCTATTTCTTATTTTTATGTTTACTAATGGTATGGTTTTATCCAATATTTCCAACAATATATTATGTAAAGTATTATAGTTATCGTTAACATTTTTGTGTAAAGTTATTAAATCGTTTAAGTTAATTTTTTTGAGTTCTAATGCAAAGCGCTGTATATTTTGGTTGTTAAAAATCCTTTTTTTTGTTAACCAAGTCTTAATAATATTCATATTTTTAGTTGGGATTTCTACTAATACCCCTTTGTGGTCTGAAAAGCCATATTCAAGAGTTGATATACTTGACTCTATAAGTTGAAAATTTGTAAATAACAAGTCTATACAAGTTTTGCTAGTTTTAGTTATTCTAGTTGGTTTTTTTACATTTTGTTTAAAGTTAAAGCTTTTCATTAAATCAAGAAGTTTAGTGGCAGAGGTAGATTTTACCAACATATCAACATTAAAATCACCGCCTATAATAACATTTTTTTTTGTAAATTTTTTATGTACATATTGCAAGAGCTCTGTCAAGTGATGGTAAAACACATTTGGCATTCTTTTTTTATCTGGCCAATAAATTACTATAACAACTAAATCTAGGGAAAATATTTCAATAGCACAAGTTTCAAATATGAATTCAATACTTCTATTTTTAATCTCATATAATTCCTTATACTCTAATTGTTCTTTAATCAAAATACAAGCTCCACCTCCATCATAATTTGAGCGGCAAAAACTTGATGCTAACTTAAAGCCATCAATGTGTAGTAAGTCTTGTTTATCATGTGTTATCCACGTTTCTGTGAAGCATAGTACCTGTATATTTTGGTTTTCTTCTGTAGCGGCATCTACTATATGTCGTTTATTATTGAGGCTTCGCAGGTTTTGAAATAGAATTAGGAACTTACTGTCGAAAAAACTGCGTAGATTGTGCCTTATCGTTTGGTATTCCTTCAGTGACTTCAGATGTAATGTTGTTCTGTGTGGCAGTATTTGGGAAACTGACAGATTTTTTTGAGTCATTTGTTAATTGTGTTTCTAATCGATATTCTCTACCATCTATAAACAGTCTGTTATTTCTGATATTTGCCCGATGTCCTTTTTGCCGCGCTTCTACTAAGGTTTTTATCATTTTTTTCCTGTTGTCCAGAGCTTCCGCTCCAAGTATTTCTGAAATGGCTAATCCAGTGTTTTTGAAACGTCTCGCGTTATTTATTATTTGTCGAGTAAGATTTTTACTTAAGAGCTCAATTTCTATAGGTCTTCTTCTTCCATTTCTTCCTATTCTCTTTAAGTTCTCAACATAACCATTTATATTGATGTTAAGAATATCTTGAAACGCGAAACTTATCCTATCAAACAGTTCTGCATCAGTCTCCCACGGGGTTTCCTCTAAGCCGTACAGTATTACTTTCTTGTCTTGGGATTTTTGGTAATCTTCCGATCGGTCACTAGTATGTAGAGAGTTCGTTAATTTGTACAGGTTCTGTATCTCTGATTTTAATTTTTCATTTTCTGCGTTAAGTTCTGTAATTCTATCGTTTATGGACTGAATATTTATTTTTAATGTTGTTTGTTCTGCATGCAGGGGCTTTATCATCCGTGTTATTTCTTCTTTCAGGTTATTTATTTGGCTGGATGTAGCTGAGGCAATAGTAGTTTTAATGTCATTTAGTATGGAGGTTTTGACTGATTCAAATTTTCTGTCTAGCAATAATTCTATTTGGTCTAGGGTAGCATAGGCCTTTTCAGTGTAGGTGATGTTGTCTAAAATACTTAAGTCTTCTATAGATGAAGAATCGTTTCTTTGCTTGCTCTTAGGTAATATTTTTTTATTAATATTTCGTTTTGGTCTTTGGGTAACGTTTTGAGTTAGTATATCGAAACTCTCGTCAGTTTAGTTCGTTTAGTCTAATAGACCTTAGATCAGGCATTGGTATCAAATAGACTTTTTAAAAACACTTACCGCATCTTCCTGAGTGCCAGCCATAATAAATTCATCGTGTTTCGCTTTGTCCAACTTCAGCGATGCTTCAGTGAGGAAGCTCCTTAAGTCTGCGTCGTGAGCTAAGACTGGATGTCGAGCTACCAGCGTCAGCCAGCGGTGCAGCGCTGCACGTCTCCGCTGCAGGAATCGGGGACTGCCTCCGCCAACCACCACGCGTTTCGGCGGCAAGCGGCTGACAGCGCTGAAAGGTAATAAATATAGGTGATGTTAGCAGAAGTAAGATATTCAGCGGTGCAGCGCTGCACGTCTCCGCTGCAGGAATCGGGGACTGCCTCCGCCAACCACCACGCGTTTCGGCGGCAAGCGGCTGACAGCGCTGAAAGGTAATATAGGTGATGTTAGCAGAAGTAAGAATAGAGCGGTGCAGCGCTGCGCGTCTCCGCTGCAGGAATCGCGGACCGGAGAGAGCGCTGAAGGGTAATATGCGTGTCAAAAGTTACCAGAAGTAAAGAATTCAGCGATATAGCGCTTCGTGTCATTGCTGGGACGAAGGAATACTCCCGTGAAGTAGATTATGGTCGCAAGCTGTCTTCGAGCAACACCGACCTGCCCTGCCTTTAGTCACCTTTAGTTGCTCGAATGAAGCAAACTAACAACTAATATGGCCTTAGAACAGTGATTCTGAAGATATGAGACTTTACATTTATTTACCGCCGCGTTGGCTATGTAACTACTGACTATGTAAATTAACATTGTAAACTTTCAAATACCATCTAAGTATCTATGCCGAAAAATTTTCAGTTTCTTTAAATCACCATTACAACTAACAAATACATTACCATTTCTATCATCATAACAAAATCCTAAACAATCCAATAATAAAATAATACTTATTTATCATAAATCACGGTAGGTATAATAAGTACCTAATATTATTTATGTAGTTCGTACATCATCGTGTTTTTTATCAGACTCGCAAAACAGAAGGTCATTTGGTGGACACGATCATTTAGGTACGTGCATCAGGACGTATGGTATAAGAAAAAAGCGAACCGGCAGTCAAAAATTCTCGAACTATCAGTATCTCTCGCGTCGCGAAAATTTAACAAGTCAAAGAATCATGAATGATTCGATATCAGTGTAAAGATACTCCGAAAGATATACATTGTGAGCCTAATGCTTAACAGAAGGCAAAGAGCCAGCTGTTTATGTTTACTCAATTACGATCATATCCAGGACACATCATACAACCAACGTAATTGTAATATTTATGTGTTTTCTTTTGGTGTCAATGAAGAATATTTGTTTTTTTCAATACCTATGCCTTTTAAGTAACTAGGTACCTACTGCGGTGCTTGCAGTAATGTTATTATGTGTAAGCAATAAAGAGTTACTTACTTACTTACTGCAAGACAGAGCTAACACGATATTTATATTTTGCATATGTGTGAAAGAGACGGCTACGTACGTACAAGTCCCACGCCCGCTCAAGCAATGTGTGCCCGCCCACGGCTTTGGCGGAGGTCCTTAAAAACATCCTTGGTATGGTACCTAAACAGTGCTTCGCGTTAGGGAGGATCACTTATCGATGATGCTGCTGTGAAGACGGAATGTCAAGCGAGCAATTTTTTATGACGCGCGGTGCTCTTATAACTCAAACCAAACAGTAGGTACGTGTCCGTTTAGTACGTTAGATAATACGGGATAATAATATCGTCCGGCCATTTCATCACATTTCCTCATATCCCGTACCTAATGGAATATTTTCTAATGCTGGTGTTTTGCTAAACGAATTATTGCGTCGTTATCTTTAGTTTCCATAGCCTAATATTGACTGGAAGAGATTTGTACTAAATCGATATGTAAACAGAAAAAAATCCGTTTAGGTACTTAACTTAGGTCTACTTTATACAAAAATCACAGAAGAAAATAATAGTAGTAACCCGCACAGAAGGGACACTCACCCCCTGGCGCCAAAATGAGTTCCCCGCCCGATATAGCGCCCCACGCCCCGCACCCCGCAGGCGTCGCGGGACTCCGCCGGTGGTGTTCGGGGGTGTTTTACATAGCGCCTAGCGCCATTGACTTGTAGTTGATTATTCAGTTCTTATTCGAAAAGAAGTAGGTTGTCAAAATGCGTTCTCTGTATGGAGTGACCGCCTATGGATTCGTCATGTCAGTCTGTCTGTCCGTCCGTAGGTATGTCACAGCCACTGTTTTCCGAAACTATAAGAACTATACTCTTGCAACCTGGTAAGTAGATGTATTCTGTGAACCGCATTAAGATTTTCACAAGACAATAAATTTTGGAGGTACCCTATATTTAGAACTGAAACTCAAAAAAAATTTTTTCACCAAACACATATGTGTGGTGTAGGTATCTATGGATAGGTCTTGAATATTGAGATTTCTAATATAGTTTTTTTTCTAAATTGAATACCTTGCGCGAGCGACACTTCCGAAGTGGTAAAATGTGTGTCCCCCTGTAACTTCTAAAATAAGAGAATGATAAAACTAAAAAATATATAATGTACATTACCATGCACACTTCCACCGAAAATTGGTTTGAACGAGATATAGTAAGTAGTTATTTTAAAACTTCATAAATCGTAAACCGCAATTTACCTTTCACTATTATTAAAACATCGATCAAAGTTACTACAAACTACAAGAACTTTTATATTATGTTACTTGCTGCTATGGAACCCTTCATGGGCGAGTCCGACGCGGAAAAATAATGCCTAACATAATAAATAGAAAAGTACCTGTATGTATGCCTGGTAAATGAATTGTGATAAAAATTTACAGGATGTTAGAGGGAATTATTACTGTGGGAAAACTAAATACTCTCACAGGAAAAATATATAGATGTGAACAAAACCACTGGGAAGTAAGCTAAAGATATATTGTAATATAATTGTATATTATACTATATTTTGTGACTCTAGAAATTGCCCTGTAAAAAAAGAATGATCAAATATTTTTTATTTTTGTTGCTGTTGTTAATCTTTTTTGTATGTAATTATCAATTAATTTTATAAGGGCTTTGGATTTAACAGCTGTAAGCTTATATATAACGTAATAAACAAATTAAGTAAAAAAAAGAAAAGAAATAAATCTTTAACATTTAAAGATAACTGACATAATATAGTAGAACTATTTATATTAAAATTCTACTAAACTCACCGATAAGGATATTTTGCATACAGCACATCATACAGCTGGGCAAACTCGTTGTATCTTCTCGAGACTGTAGTTCCAAATCGTCTTGAACTAACATAGTATTCGCAGTGTTTCAGAATGAGGCCTTTACGTTCTGGTACTAGTTCTACACTAATGACATCGGTTGATTCTAGATCTTCATATGTTATAGAAGGTTCAGTGGTTGTTGACATTATTTAAGCTATAATAAAATAGAAAAAAATTTAAAACATAAACAAAAAGTTCAGGAACAGAAATAATGATGATATAAGCAACATTTATGGAAAAAATTAATCATCATAATCAATCTCATTATTTTTAAAATTTATGTATGAAACGTAAAATGTTAAATTTAGGTACCTGAAAGAGTTTTCAACAAAAATATACTCTTGCAAGACTATGAACTACATCAACAAATGATTAAATTGTATATCAACTTTATAGTAAAAAAGTGACACTTGTTTATAGATAACTTAACAATCGAAAACCACAATACATCTGTTTATACAGATGACTTCAATCAGTATGATAATAATGCTGCAATGTTATACCTACTACCATGGTAGGACACCAGATACTCTATCACTTAAGTAATAGTGATTTTTTTATCATAACAAGCTTTTGAATAATGCCCTACCTATATAAGACGTTCATAGGTACGATAATGCACACATTCCAAACGTACCAACTTAGTAGGGCAAAAAATTAGGACACCACTTGCATAACCAACTTAGAAATTAAATAAAGTATTTGTAGATGAAAGATTAAAGTATCTTCGATTGTACATTTGCTTTTGAAAAGCGAATGTGCACGGTTATGCATAAAAACAAGTTATTTACCTTCAGATGAAGTAATTTCACACTAAGTTATCCTTAAGCAAAGCGTTTGCAACTTGAAGATCGTGATAGCTGTCCACCTCCCAACTCTCAGTTGGTGCCAATTCAATCACTGAACAACTGAAATAGTGTTTGGGTATAATAATATAAATTCTTTAACTTCGGAAAACAAAACAAACAACTTTCGAGTAGAATACCGAGAGCACGAAATGAAAGAAAAGTCAAAACGAAAACTTTTTGACACGAATCTAATATGCGCTTATTTAATTGTTCTGTTACGTCAACACATTCCAAAAAGCGAGTGCAAAACATTCTAAATCTTATAGCGGTGTCCTGCTTTAGAATCTTTATAGTGAAGTTTCTGTACCACAAAAGCGAGATTTGACAATTGTGTTTTGTTTACGAAGTGAGCTATATAGGTATGTGTTTTTTTTTACTTTTAACCACTGATGGTATTTATTTTATTATTTCATTCATGGTAGTCAATCAAAGGCAGAAGACGAAAGAGACGCAGTTATTCGGATCGGAAGAGTGAGCGCGGTGTATTTGTATGATATTCTAACTCATATCATAACTGCGTAAGCCTACACTACACTCTCGACAAAACCCGAGAGCCGAAAGAGACGAAGTTATGCGTTAGAATGAGATGCAAATACACCGCGCTCACTCTTGCGCATAACTGCGTCCCTCGTATTGGCCATGTCTCGTCTAGTTTTGTTTAGAGTTTAGTGCGGCTTTTCCTTTCGTCTTCTGTCTTTTGCCTCCCGTGAAATAGGTGCCTGTATATAAGTATTCAATAAATTCAATTATTTTTAAATTCTTTTTTCCCATACTTGTTGTTTTGAAAATATCCATTCTTGATCAACCACGTTCTTGATACATAGAATGCTCCAGTTTCTAATAATTCTCCACTCCAATCTTGCCTTCGTGGTCTAGAGCGAATATCAAAATTCAGTGGTGTAATTTCATCGTTAAGTTGCCGCCAGCGAAGTTTGAAAGTTCTTTAAAAAAAAAAGGGAAATATCGATTAAATTATGAAGATTATTAACAATATATTTTTTAATAGTTTTAAATAAGTAGAATAGAAGTCACCTCGTGACTGAAAATACACAATCAAAGCGATCAATATCTTCGACAGCTCTACGAAGTTGTTTTGGTCTGAGAAAAGGAGAAGTTGCTTGAATTAGAGCTAAAACAGTAACACCAGGTTTTGATTCAATAAACTCAGCTGATCCCCAAATGGAAGGTGCCCAGTCGGTTGCTGTTACTTTACTTCTGTGAAAAACTTGCGCGTTATCTAGAAAAAAAAGAGTACCTAAATTTAAATTAATTTTTAATTATACGAAATAGGGATTACAACATACATACGAGTACCTACATATAAGGCCGTAGCAGTTCACTGCTGGACATAGGCCTCCCCAAGTGTGCGCCACACCGATTACCGATCGTGTGATGTGTGTATGTTAGGGACTATTTAGTTTTCTGTTGTGACATGGATTATTATATTATGATTAGCCAGCCAGCTGCTGTAGATGAGGTTGAATTGGACGAAACCCAAGTCTTTCTTGAGTATATGAAGGCCGCAGGGCCCGTCAATTGGCCGTCATCTTGAATACCATGGTCTAAGAAAGCAAAGTCTAACAAGAAGGCCACGTGACTGCCACAAGCCTACGTCATTTTGCGCTGTTCATCCTTGTCTATTACACGCATTCGACAAGGATGAATAGGCAAAATGACGTAGACTTGTGTCAGTCACTTGGTCTTATTGTTAGACCTTGTTTTCTTGGACCATGTTGAATACCATTCTTTACGTAACTGCAGATTATACAAACGTTTTAGAGCTTCCAGAGCTATCAAGGGATGGTCTGTAGATACAGTGACGTCTAACCCAGCTAGTTTAGCGGTCTGTATCGCTCGGCCCAACAAGCTCACTCCGCCAACTGTTTGCAGGTTCTTCAAGCGGACTCCCTTCGATCCTCCTCTTGCTAGAATCAGCGCCACCTTTTCTCCGGAGCATGCAATGAAACTGGAATAGGTGTTAAGAATACCTAGTCAGTTGCTTGTTTATCATGTAGGTTGCAACGTTAGCCTATCTCAGAACCCTGTACGCTTACTACGTAAGAAGCGACAAGCTGGAGAAGCTGTCAAACGCAACATATTGACAGAAATACTATTGCTCTAATGTCACTATGTCGCGTTTGACAGCTTCTCGAGCTTGTCGCTTCTTACGTAGTAAGCTTCGAATGATATAGCTTGTATAACAACTAGATCCGTACGTAAGTATATGTAGCTGCGATAGGCTTTACGTGCCTTACGAAGCACGGTATCATGTTTTTTTTTTTTTTTTCGGACTGTCTAGTATTCAGCCCGCAATGTTCTAACCAAACTTGGATAAGTCTTACAAAATAATATTTTGTTCGACGGTGCCCACCGATATTCGAACCCAGAATATCCGTAGGTGATAATAGGTGAGGCCGGCAATGCAGTATTTGACCATTCGACCGAGGAGGCTGCTGGAAGCAATGATGATTTTAAGGACGACAGTCAAATAACTTTACGAAAGCACAACGAATGTATCACTTTATTTTACATTTAAGGGGCCTACAAGACAAGTGCTAAGTGGCGCCTTGCATAAAATAATAACTCTGACAATAATAAATAGGTACCTATTTCGAAAATTAAAAACGTTGAGGAACTAGACGGTGTTCTGTTACACAATATAAAAAAACTTTTAGAGTGCGTCAGTAGCGACATTAGTAAAACTATTTTTGATCTGCTAACGTTCTACCATTTCCATAGTGCGGCGCCACTTAGCTCACGGCTGATCAAACTTGGAAGAAAATAAGGAAGACGTAACTTTACGTAAGTTGGTCCAGGCACGTCCAGGCTGGATTTAAATATAGGTAGTTTGTTTTTACCAAAGCAGTAAAAATCTCAGAATTATATTTTTATATCCATAGGCAAAGGCGTAAAACAACGCGCGGTGTCAACTAGTTTTTCAAAAGTTAAAACCACTCACTTTCCTAGTATAAACAATAGGAGGATGTACATCTTCACTTTCAAACTTTGATCAATACGTCGTCGTAGGGTCCAGGTCCCTTCTACAATGGTAAATAATACACTAGCGTAGCTTATTGACACTTCCGTTTTATCAATTGTGTGAACAGTTACAGTTGACAGTCTAAATCGTCGTTGTCTTGCTAGTGGACTTTACTGTTCAGATATACAACTCATGTTCTTATGTAATAAGCATGTTTATCAATGTACAAAGTTGTACGATAATGTTAAACTTGGGGTGAACTCACAACACAAACTTAGCGGCTCCATCTAGTGTCGAATAGTTAAAGCATTATGCATTACTGGCTCTATACTTTTAAACAGAATTTTTTTTATACCTGAAAACTTGCACTGAGGGCACCACATGTTCTTTTTATTTTATAACAATCTTCATGAAATTGTTAATTTTCCGCGCGTGAGATTTTATTTTCTGGTTATGCTGTACCAATCAGAAAAATAAAAAATCCCCGCCGTATTGCGGATTTACGGTGGAACTAATTTCGTTATGGAAGAATGTGACGGCGCCCCAGAGCACTATTTTTACTTTTCTGATCGGGATTTCTGGAAGTCTGGCCGAAGTTAGGTATACCAATATTATTTTTTTAATTATTTTTTGCTGTCGAGGTGAACTAATATTATTATTGTAATAATAATAGTATAATGCATTATTGTGCCTCAGAGTTCTGTGCTCAGAGTGCCTCTAGGGCCTCTAGTCGTAGATAAATTATGTACACATATGTTATGACCAGCATTTCGTTATACTATTTGTGTAAGGAAGGCAAGAATAAATAAAACACATAATATTATTGAATGGAATTTAAAATTTATTAAACCTACCTACCTAATGTAATAATAATTATAATCTTCACATCTCTGTTACACCTTTGTATCACATGGATTTGAAAATTATTTTGTTTATAAAATACCTACTATGATATTAATAGAAGCTTGTATGCATATTCGTAATAAATATAAAAAACACAATTCATTTGATCTTCCAGTGAGTGAACGCACAATTGGTTACTACAACATTAGTTATGTCTAATTTAACAATAATAAATTTTAAAGAATTTGTTGAAACTACCTACCTAAACATTAAATAATTGGGAAAAAATAAATTTAAATAAAAAAATACGGTATTTTATTATGCATATGCAAATGTATGAAGCTTGAGTTAAATAATTGGTCCTAAATAAAATAATTAACGTAAAATGCAAACTGTAAATAAGGATTACCATAAAAATGATTAAAATAGTTGCTTACACATTAGAATATTAAAAATATGAATAATCTTAAAACAACAACAAAAGCCACATCGCGCCTGATGAAGTTATACAAACTATATAAATTATACAATACTACACAACCACACTTCTTGAATAGAAAGAATCCAAGTTCAGAATGACATAACGCACTTGTGTTATAAATTTAGAAAAGTAAAGCCTGACTAAAGAAATAAAAAACCTTGTCTGGGGGCGGCGCTACGTGTATTTTTTTTATATCTATGGCAACAATTTCCATAGTAAAATTAGTTCCATTGAAATTCCGCAATATGGCGAGGTTTTTTATTGAAATGGTCAGGCTTTACTTACAATTTGGTTTATGACACAGATACTAAACAAAAATGTGTGAATTGTATTATATTCTTTAATGGTATAGAACAAAAATATTTAAATAGTCGGAAGAAATATAATTAGTTATTTTATATATGATTCTGACACTAGGATTAATGAGGTTGGTCGATAACCTTACATTACAATACAACCACAAAAAAAGATAGTTACATGGTTTTGATTAGGAAACATGGTGTCTGCTGATCTTGCATAATAATCTGTTCGAAAGTTTTAGCAATTGAACAAAGAAATTGCAATGAAAAACTTGTGAAAAGCCGTCAGTTTCTCTTTGAAAACTATGTGAAAAGGCATTCTTTCATTCATAAAAGTGTGATTAACTGAACAAATTCGTTCCACTCCAAGCAATATGTGTCCGATATCCATACGATGCATCTCTCCATGTGATAAAGATTCTATATAAAAATAAATGTGACTCTAATACACATCTAATTGGTTCATTCCACAAATCCCGAATCCAGTTTACTCCTGATTTAATGTTTAATGGAAATATTAGAGATATGCTACGAATATTTAATTTTGTCAAATGTCGAATCGAGCTCATCCACTATGCTGTACTAATGTCCCTTACCCTTTCCGTTACATGCTGTAGACATATTCAGGACAATAGAGCAAATTGGACTCATTATATTTAGCCAAATATTTGTGTACATTTTACTGATGGCAAGTCACAATTTCTCTTATTGGGGCTTTTCTCTCATTCTGAGTATATCGTAATAAAAAATTGAAAATCTCTAAGCATATTTATAGAATGAACGGCCGAATAGTACGAAATATTCAACCGATCACAAGACATATTTTCAATAAAAGCCCAATATACCTGACATCTCTAAGTACCAATATTATATTTTTGGTCGTAAATTCAAAATTATCTCACATCACCGCGCTCTAATATTAAAAATCTTACTTATCTTCACCAAAATAATTTTTTTCGTACCAAGTACAACATATGGCGCTATTAATTTTAACGTTAAACAATACCATTTTATTTTGTGATTATCCTTACTAAAAATACTGAATTGACGATTTGTGGAATAAAGCCTTAAAATTTAATCAAATAGATATACTAGCAAGCTATACTATAACACTATGGCCACACAGGACATTTTGCTTCGACACACATTAACATCACTCCATACTTATACTTTACGTATATTTTTGAGACTCGAGTTACTACTAGCTCCATATTGTGACCTAAATGCAATGCTTATTAGACAATTAACATGAACGGTTTTATTCTAAAATAGTGATGGCAAAATGCAGGTTTAAAAAAATTGGCAGCTGAGAATAATTATAAATTACCATTCAGCGCGATCATGCATAAATCTTTTTGCATAGGGTATACAAAAATATTATCCTTATGCTTCCAGGCTAAGAGTTGGTACATACATAGGGTGGTCCCCCCTTAAGTTCGGCCAAGCACTTTATATGTAACTGCCGCCGAACCAAATATGCCGGCCCGCCTATTATATGTGTGTATAGAAACTTATTTTTAATTGCAATGGGGAGCGGAAACTGGTGAAGAAATATTTTTTTTTTAGTCACGAATTTCTGTCTAGAATTTTTCTTCATATTAATCGCAACCGTTCATGTTAAACCAACCACCGGATTTATTTTACCGAATCGAATAGCCAATGTGCTTTACACACAATCAAACCACACAAAATGTGCCGTGTTGACATAAAATATGAAATACAGGGCGATCAGACCGGATTTAACAATATTTGCGTTCCATTCTAGGCGGTACAACATGATAGAGACGGATATACTGTCATTTTATATACTGTCAAAAATCTACAGGTAATAAATATAACAATGAACAAAAAAGACTCTTCAAAGAAGTCGCCTCGTTAGCATGAAACACTGTGACAGGGGATTTCTCACATTCGATCGTCAAAGTGGTGTGTAAAACCCGTTATATACTCCAATAGGATGAAAGTACAAACTACAAACACGTAATGGTTTACCAGTTTTGTTTTGAAGTCAGTAAATAATTTATTTACTATTTATGAGAGCAAATAGGTAATACTATTTGTCAGATCGGTGTATGTGCAAGAGGAAATAATCTTTGAAAGTATTAAATAGTACAAATGTGTATAACTTAAGATAATGCTAGGCATGGTACGCCGATTTCTTGTCTGACCGTACAAATAGAAAAGTTATAAACAGCTGTTTTAAATGAAAATTTGTTAAATTGTTTAGTCAGACAAAACTTCTATAAAATTACAACACAATTTTCAAATTTGCATTTACATATCTTTTGCATATGCCCACAGAATGAAAATTTTCAAAAGCTTTTCTTAATGAAAGATTGCCAATCGGGTGATCGCCCTAACAATAAATATAATATCTATGTATGTGTTTTAGGTAAATATTACATTGATCAAAGGCGGCTGTGGTCATATTGCTTTCGATTACAAGTTCATTGCGACTACACTCTTAAAATAACGTCCATTACAATTTGAAAACACTACTTAAATCTAAGTTACGACTATGTTAATTTGTTAATTTATTACTTTCACTATAATATATACTGATACAAAAAACTTTCAAAGACTTTTCAAAATATATATAAAATATATTTTAAAATTGAAATAAAATGTATATAAAATGCTTTTGTTAGCAGTTCACATAGTAAAAGTATTTTATGTTTGTATGTTATATGAGTGAATTATAGTATTATGTCAGTATTTGTGATACTGACTCAAGATAATAAATAATATGGTGCTACGATGGAAACTAATCAAATTCTTTAAAAATGTAACTAAATATTTTTAGAATAGTTTCAACTATAATGGTTACATGTAATTCTATACGTACTGCAAAGAATTTAATTTGCATTCTATCCCTTTCTATCACACCGACCGGTATATTTACCATGCTACTAAATGCTCACGACAGCTATTGTCGAACAGAGAGGGACGCAAATATACAACAGAACAGGACACTAATAATTATGTAACACAGATAAAACAAATCCAAAGCAATCCATCATCTTCAATGCGAAAGATTTCTATAAAAAAATGTATGAAGCATAAATAATATTATTCTAGAAAAGTTTAAACATAAGCACTGCAAGAAAGATAGTAAAGGATAGATACACAACAAAAATCCGTTAACGTACGTATAGATTAGTAAAACTTAAAATAATAAAAACGAAAAGCTACTTACCTTAATTAAATACAAAAATTAAAATGACGAATGGATTGTTTAAGTGGAAGTAATAGTAAATTTGTTGATATGCTAAGGTAATAAAAGCTATGAAATTCGAATAAGTTGAATAAAATATGGATCTACAATGATTAACGACATGCGATGTGATACTACAAGTATGAAACTATAGCGACACGAATTGAAGAAAGTTACTGGTTTAACTAATATGAAAAACATGATGGAGCAGACCGGATGCGTATTACACGTAAGTGTAGACGTGTACGTACTACTGGGTTGTAATGTATGGAACTGTATAAGACAGGACACATCGACGCGCACGTCTACGTTACGCAAGCGATGTGTGCTGTCTCATACAGTTCCATACATTACAACTCAGTGTTACGTTACGTACACGTCTACGCATACGGTCTGCTCAGCTTTCAACATTTTTTATGTCTCTTTCTACTTTTAATAGTTTAATAGACATTTAAATGTCGGAAAATTATTTGACTTTGAATAATCATTATATTGTGAGAATTAAGAAATAACTTCGTGTCGCTCCATACCTACTACGCTACTCAGTAATTGTATAACGTTGGATAGTACCTGAAATAGCAACATTTCACCTCTCGCTTCTGCTGAATACTGAATAAATGAATAAAAGAATGTTGCTATTTTGGGTCACAGTATTCAATGAGTAGGTTAAAATTAACAATTGCATATTAACATCATAAAACATCTGTATGCTTTATGAAATTGTCTATTTTAAAAAATGTGATTAAAACTAAATGCAGTTGGTTATTTGCATTATACCTACACCGATAGTGAAATAAAAAATAAACCTTCTAATGATTACATGGGAATGTTAAACTTAAAAATGTTCTAATATTTAAAAAAGACACTTCAGACCGCATCGTTTGCTTCAATATTAAAAAAGTTGAGAAACAGAGTTTAAAATGTGGATTAATGTTGGTCCTAAAACAGCTAAATTGAGGCAAAGTATTTATATTGTGCTGCAAACCAGAAACAACTAAGGAAGTTAACTGTGAACGTTCGTATTTGCTTAAACACGATTGTATAATAAAAAAACAACAATAATAAGTTCACATTGGCTTGATCAAAAGATATCCCTACCTAGTCTGTTTTAATATCGATATAAAACTAAAAACTACTTTAATATATTTCAATTACCATAATTACTAATAATTTCCCGTGGCCGTGCTTCCATCAACATCTTAATCATATCAAATATTATGTATTTTATAATTTTATTCAAATTTCTAAAAAATGTTTTATAAGTTTTTTTGTTTGTTTTGATCTTTGGTGCAAGCATGACCACTATGTATTCACGATAAAACGTCATAAATAGCTATTAATATTTGATGTTCTTTATCCGTTAAAAGCAACAATCCACTATTACATGAATCTAAATAAACAAAAAATACGTCGTTTCCAAAAAGCGTAGAGAATAAAAATGTGGGATAAAAAAATCGTATCAAAATGGCAACATTGAGATTTAGCCATTAACATTAAAATTAATGAGTTCCCGCCATTTTCCGTTATCTATGCTTTCCGGATCCGGCCGTAAATAACACCAAAAGCATATTATTTTGTAACGTATAATCTTCTACTGTGTGTAACCCATGCACTAATATAATATTTGTTTTATGAAAAATATTCACTTAATAGTTTATTAATACGTTAATATGTAGATAAGTATAAAAATGTATGTATCTTTATTAGCGTAGTTTATAAGCTTTCAATTGATAATTGCTGAGTTTTAGGGTTTTACTACAAAACAGTTATTTAAACACGAGTGTTGAACGCGTATCTAAAAAATCTACTATGAATCTTTTCTTATTTAAGACTTTTTAGACAAGCGTTGTCCGTGAGTTACATTTTTTTGTAGTAAGACTGTTAGCTGTTGAGTTTAGAATCAGTGGATAATTACTATAAAAGCTAGGACGTCTACGTGTAATGTTTTTACACTAGCGTCAAAATCCCGCAAGATGCTTCGTCATTGAGATTTACTGATTCGTCTTTCATTAGTCATACAATACAACACTTGGAGCAAACAGGAAACTGATCACTATTTCCTTATTATAACGACATAAATGACAAGTGGCAGTTATTAGAAAAATCCTTCATGTGTTTAATTTTATTCAATAAATTCACCAGAATAAGTCTTGCTCTTTTATCTAGAATAAAAATATCCTATACTATTATTATTATCAAGTGATATAATTATCCCGTCAGACCCCGTAATACCCATATATAAAAATATCAATGAAAGTATATATTTTGATTTTGGGCCGCGAACGACCGAAATACTAGACAATACACGAGTAGAGAGCGACTATCCGGGGAAGACGCGCGCAATACCTACTTAAATGCTACCAATTTAGACGACTTGGCAATACTAGCAAAAACAGCTCGAAA